>JAXGGA010003493.1:0-101693 GCA_038373865.1 Uloborus plumipes | reverse complement strand
TGTTAATTAAACGTAATTTGCAATGAATTACCGCCAATAAGCCAGAACTGAAGCAATTACACCCACAGCTCGGGAATGACACCCTGAGACAGTAGTTTCGTCTACATTCTGGACTTCTAAATCAGGAATAAACGAGCAGATACAGATACAGATCATGAGAAAATAATTGCGTTAGAGCTACGCTCTTCTTCGCTGCTTGGGTGAGAGAGAACATAATTGAGCTGACATGAAACAAATGGAAGGAATGACAATGACAATGGAAATGCTTCGGGAGCGCTTTGGCAGAACGCCTGTAATCTCCTGTGTGAGGATGTCAAGTGTAGCTGACAGTAGAAAGGTGTAACATTAGGAAGGAGTGAGGTGTAAGCTGATGGGGCTAAGTCCAAGGAAGCAGTGGTGTATCGGATAAGCTGGAGGCAAAGATCTTTTTATTGTAGTTGAGATTGCCAGCAAATTGGTAGATAAAATAAATTAATTTCGGTGTGGTAAATTCTTTTTGTCTACCAGTTTGTTGGCAGTTGTAGTTACTATAAGAAGATCTTTGACTCTAGCTCGGATTCACCTAACTGAAAAGTCCAAAATAAAAACAAAACTAGTTTCGGAATGTCAAAATCGAACTACGGGTGTGATTGTTCAAACGTAAATGGCGTCATAAGAATAAATAAAAATTTCTTCCACTCAGGTATCTGGGAAAAAGGAGGGCCAAATTAAATCCAACAAATTGTTCACCTTCGAAAAGTCAATGCTAAGAAGATCTCTATCGCTTAGATCTTGGGCAGACAGACCCATTCAGGCCAGAAAAATACTTTTCTTCTGTGTTTTACTATATTAAAAAATTGTGTAGAGCTTAAAGAGCAATATTTTATGTAATTATAATGTTAAAATGATAATTTACAACAGAAATAATTGCAGGCCGAATCACATCCCATGCTTCGGCCAGAGCGAAGCTTTGATGAAACTACCGAAGCTTTAGTTCATCTCTAGTTAAAACTTTCCCTTTTTCAGTAAATTTTAATTAAATTCTACTTTATTTAACTGTATAAACATAAAGATTTCTAAAAATGCTCTTTTAATAAAATAAATAGTTTGGGTAAAGTCTGAAATGCTACTAATTAATACTAATTAAAGATTTAGTATTCCGAGATTGTGAATTCACCTTGTAATTCGTAAACGTAATTAATCAAACAAGTAACTAAATTTGTAGCCGAAAGTTTGGATAATATCAATCATTACTCTTATTGTCTTAGAAGTTTTACTGGAAAGCTCAAAACTTTAATGAATTGGTAGCTGTTGATTGATTCATTACAGACTTAAAATTCTGCATAATTAATGGGACAATTTGTGAATAAAACTTCTGCGCAAAATTTCTAATTTTAATTAAGGATGTAGATTCGTTTTCTTTGGCGCAATAAAAGGTTAAAAGGTATTTTTACCCAAAAACACATTTCCAGTCTAAATCTCAATCCTCCTATTGAGGTAAACTGTAGAAACAGCACCTATTTTACATCGTCTTAACTTGTTATAGTAGATACTCAGTAATTTAAGATAATCTATTAAAACTACAAATCGAAAAGAGTTTCAGTTAATTCTATTAAATAAATATTCAAAAAATACGAATTATATCCTACATTATCATACAGCATACCTAAACAAAACAATAATACATTAAAAATCAAACAGTTTCTGTCAGCCAATTCTGTGATATTTTTTATTTTTTTAAGCAATCCCGATTGGTTTTCTACCTCCGTTTGGCCATAAAAAACATTCTACAATTTTTAAGACCATAGAGGCGACGAGAATGTCTCTAGCTCGTTATGTTTAAGATTTCTTCGTTATTTGTCTTTATTAATCTGTAAAAGGTGAATAGAAGCCTGCTAGCTGACACCTTCAATTTTCTTCAAGCTTCCTTGAGATACGTTTCATAATTAAAGTCCTAAACATACGAGGTTAACATTTGCAAACCAAGATGCGCATTAAATGCTACGTAATATAGTATCAGTAGCCACTCCATTCAAACATTTCTAGATCCGACCTTGCCATGAGTCAATAACTTTGAGCAACCGCTGTACTTTGTGTGCCTGTGGAATATAGTTAACTTTTTTAGCTATAATAGTCTCTATTTAGCAAAATTTCAAAAAATAGCACAGTGATATAGTTCGTAATAATTAAATTTAAAATGGTAGAAAAGTTTGGTTTTCAATCCGTTTCTAACTGAATTCAGAGATAATATTTAACTTATTTTCACCATAATTAAATAAGTGACTGAAGTGGTCCACTATAAATTATATCAGTGGGTTCTTACCATTAATACGAATGTGTACTGTCGTTATTTGAATGAATAACACATGAAACTTCTAATAAATCCACCAGCACTAGTCAATAGGTGCAGTCCCATACTCATGCATGGTTGATCAAGTTTTAATGTCGCGATTGGTGGCCGGCAAAACATCCAGGAATTCGGGTATAAGTTTCTGCAGCATTCACCGTATTCTTCGGACTTAGCTTTTATATTTCATGAAATTGGTCTATTTTCATATCGCACTCTATTTTCATATCACAAGCTTAGCTTCCACTTTTCTTCAATGCGACTTGAGTACAGATACCAGTGGTTCCACGCCCACCGTTTTAGGGAAGTAAGCTCTCCCCCCTGCTGTTTAACGTCTTCACCAATGACATCCCAAAGGATAACAATGTTTTGCTCGCCCTTTTTGCAGATGATATTGCTGTAATCGCTAAACACTATAACCCCCGCTCCCTTCGTAAGAATACACAACTCTACTTAGATACGTTAACGGAGTGGTACAATAAATGGTGTCTCGAAATCAATGCTTCCAAAACCCAAGCGATTCATTTCAAAAAATCGCATAACAAAAAACCTCCAGCTAACCTGTCAATAAATGGCCGCGTCATCCCCTTCTCTCGCGAAGTAAAATACCTGGGCATCACCTTTGATCAGGGGATGTATTTCAAATCCCACATTAAGAAAGTTGTCAAAGGTACGAAAAACAAACTCCACATGCTGAGGCCACTCTTAGGGTACAAGAGTAAGTTATCCCTTGATAACAAAAAACTCCTCTACAAATCAGTGATCCTTCCTACTCTACTCTACGGTGTGGCTATCTGGGGACAGGCTGCCAAAACTAATATTAACGACATTCAAGTCGTGCAGAATCGTACTATTAGAACCATGCTCAACGCCGAGAGATTCGCCAAGGGCGTCGACCTCCATAACCAACTGAAAATTATTTCAATCTCCAAGTTTATTATCAAAACTGCCAATACTTTCTACAACTCACTCTACGCCCACAGCAACAAACTCATTTACGATCAGACAGCCTTCATCAACAAACATGATAAATACAATTACCCTGCGTACTCTCGGTTACTTGATTATGATTCGTTGAGCACCGCCAACAACCCCCTTCCAAATCCGCAGTTTGCCCCCACTTAGGGTTGCACCTCTTGGGGATACTGCTCTCCTTGTCTTGTTTTTGCGTTGATGTTCGTCTCGTGAAAAAAAAAAAAAATCTTGTGAAATGGGTGTGACTGTTTAATTATGGAACTTGTTCTAAACGTTACCTCCAAAGGTACAGTCATAGAAAAAAAAACGAAACACTCGCTCTTATTCGAAGACTATTAACACTAGAGACACGTGTAATATGTTATTTTTTCAGGAATAATGTGTTCTATTAATTTCTATTGGTAAATTGTTGTTAAGGGGTCGTCTTCATATAAAAATCGGCATCAACTTTAAAATTTTCTATGAAAACCCCCCTTTTTTATCGCATATTTGTGATCAGCAACATCATTTAACTTTGTATACCAAATCGTTTTAAATTTGCTCCAGCCGTTGCTTCACAATTGAACTGAGAAAAAACCGTCCCGTAATGTTAAAAATATTTTTGATACTTGGGCATATAATACCTAAACCACGATAGGTACGGCAAAGTTTGTTTATTTATATCAAAGTAGGAACCAACCCAACAATAAAAACGTCATTGACTTCCTCTGAGATAAAATTTTGAATTTTTTATGAATTTTGAAATTAATATTTGGAAAAATGATGATCTGGAACCATATAATATTTTGATGGAGAAACAATCTAGAAGGGGTTTCAAAGGAGAATCCAAAATGGGAGCTCAAAATATCCAGTAGTTTTTGAGATATGCTAAAAGAATCATTTTAGGGACCATATATAACTGTGCAAACTGAAACAATAGCAGGGAATTTCTATGCAAAGAAAGAGGAATATGCTTATCCACCAGTTGCAGAACATGCTCAGCGTTTTTATATAGCATTTAGTTTTCAACAGTTATAATATGTTGAAAGCGAAACGCTAATAAAACTGCTGAGTATATTTTAAAATTGGTAGACAATCATATTTTTTGTCCATTAGTCAGAAGTCTGCATTCATGCAACATGTAGCAATTCAGAAAACTTTTTCCGTGGACACTTGATTTTTATGGAAAACTATGGTGTCTCGGAAGGTTATTTGGAATAATTTGTAAAGATTAGACGTTTTTTTAAATTCTGAGCCACGGTTTTAACATTTTAGCCAATCCTAATACAGTAGTTTATATAAATACAAGAGGTTACTTTTAAGTTGTAACCTCTCTCCAAGAGGTGTGTGCTGCAACTGTTAGTGCGTAGCTAAAAATATGCATCAATCTTTGTTTAATCAAAAAGATAGAATGTTGCGTTTTTCACTTGAACTCTACACAGTAGGGTTTTCTCTTCCAAATTTCAAAAAAATATTATAACTTTAACAAAACCCGAGAATTTTTAATTAATTACGAAAAGCAAACGTATTATTGCGAGTAGCTTTAGGTAATTTAATCGAAAAAATATGATTTGTCTACTCTTTGTAAATTTCGACCTTGAAAGTAGCCTTTTAAATGTGGTGGTGGTCCCTAAATCTTTGGTCGGTCATAACTTTTGTTCTACTGATCCTAAAGTGATGCCGCTTGGTACCCAGCGTACTTTTGGCCCTCCGCACCTAATTATGTAACCAAATGTAGGGGTTCCTATTTGAAAATTCAGACTTTGAGTTCATTTCACTTTGTATATAGCCCCTTATCAAAATTTTACTCACATAGTTTTAAAGAAGACTTTAATCCATGTCAGAAGACACCTTTCTTTTGTTCTTGGCAAGTATAGCAGCCGAATAATTCAGAGTGTTTCGTTTTTTTTTTCTATGACTGTACAATTTTCAGCATGTATTTTCGTTCTCGTATCAACCCTCACTGAGCCGCTTCGCGGGGACGAAATGTGGGTGTTCCGTCTTGCATCCACAAAAGCTTGATTTTAAAAGGACTCGGGGTAAAAGAGTTCGCTCTGAACGCCCCCTTAAAATGTGCTGACCGACCGACCGACCCACCGTTTTGGAACCAAAATGTCGGATGAGTCAGCTCCCCTCTTACAGGGTTGCCACAGGCTACTTAAATGCTACTTTTTGCTGCTTTTTTTGGCTCTAGGCGACTTTGGAGACTTTTTTTGAGCACAAACAGGCTAAAAAGCAACTTATTTTCACTGGAGCTACTTTTTTGGAGACTTCTTTTTTTTTCAAAACAAGTTTTCATTCGAAAATCTTGATTTTTTTCGCCCCATTTAATTTTATTGATTAATTTGAAACCCATTATTTTTTATTCTTATTTCTTTGTCACCTTAAAAAAAAACATTCCTTTGCCTTTTATTATGGACAGATCCACTATTATTTTTTTAAATAGCAATCAGGGAGGGCCTTAGATTTCGGAATAATCTCTTCGCTACTTTAGCTTTTGTGTAAAAGGTGATTTGCTTAATAGCCATAGCTACTGAGGAAGGGGGTGGATCTATTTATTTGATATGGTATTGGGGAAAAGTCGGCTCAAAGTTTAGAAGATTAAAAGAACTGACTTATTTAAGACTTTCCTTTAACTGAATTTTAATAATAAACAGCTGATTAAGTAAAAATTTATTTTTAGGAACTTACAGACCTCAAGCATAAGCTTCGCCCAAAATTTTACACTGTTAGAGATTTCAATAATTGTGCACATCTTGTAATTTCAATTATTTTGGAATTTGACAGCTCTTTTAACATAAGCTAACTGAAGCATATTGCATCCAGAGTTCTTTTTTTCACCCTTGACTCTTATTTTTATCGATTGTAATTACTTTTTTGGTGGGAAGTGTACTAAATATTAAACATATGAGCTTTTAATTGTTAAATTTTTTACTTGCAATAAGTATTTTTTCACTTAAAACCTTAATCAGCTTCTTTTTAATTTTATTTATTAAGTTTTAAGGGGTAGTTTTTGCACAAGCTTCCAGTTGAACAGTTGAAATAACTCATTGATTAATAGTTTTAGAATTTATGATTAAATGGAGGAAAATTTTACAAAGTGATATAAATTAAACAAGAGTATAAGAGGTGTATTTTTTAAGGTTTTTCTTTATTTTAAAGAGCTTATTTATGTGCAATTTTCAAGTTTGTGGGATCTTCTACCTTGCAAAAAATGAGAATCCTTTTGCACAATTTTTGGGAGTTTTTTTTTTTTTTTTTCTGAGTATGCATCAAAGTTTTGTTAAAAGACAAGTAGTACATAAAATTTATTCTCATTTTTACTGAAACTTTCATTTAAAAATTAAAAAAAAAAAAACTCCGCAATCATTTTAAGCATGATGATTCACTTGCCACAAAAAGTACTGAATCGGTGATTTTGTTTGAATGTTGTCAAGTTTTGTAATATTAGCATTATATTTCTGATTTTTTTTCAAGGAACAAAGTACTAGTTAACATTATTGATTAAGAGTTCTATTTCTCCACTTCAGACTTCCATCACAAGTCCTCCATCACACTATCTCATGTTGCAAAACCAATATGTGGAGTTAAGGCCGTATTGAAGGGGTGGGATTTTAGGGTTCAAACCAGGCCCGTCATTTAGGGGGGTCAGGGGGGCATAGGACTTACGGGGGTGCCCTGCACCCCCAACATTTTGCTTACATTAAAAAAAATAATAATAAGGGCATTTCAGCTGAAAACAGTTTGGAAAATAAGTTTTTTTTTTCATAGCTACAATTCAACTTAATTCACTAGAAAGAAAACCCAAAAACACGACATATTATTAGTTCAGAGGTTCTCAAAGTCCAGAATACCACGGATCCCTCCTGAGAATATCTAACTTTAACCTCCCCCCTACCCGGTGCGCCAAAAAAAAAGCTCGATTTGATAACTAAAATTTTTGTTTTGATCGTCCCGTTAATTCCGGGGGGGGGGCGGAAACCTCGGTTTGTGGCACCCCCAGATTTTTGTGGCACCCACAGCCTAAGTCCGCCTATGAGGGGGTCAATTGCCTCCCCCTGGCTTTGAGGAACCAATGTATTTGCATATAAGTGGGCGTGGTTTTTTAATGTTTTCCGACATAATTGTATTGTATTTGGACCCTTTGCCCGCCCCCCTGGAAAAACTTGAAATGACGTCCCTGGTTCAAACCCCTTCCGAAATTTTTCAAAACTATTGAAAACATGCTTTTCATAGTTTCTCTCTGAAAAAATTATTATTGCTGTTTCATTTTGATTTTCTCATTTACTTTGAAACTGCAATTAAAAAACGAAATTATCATTATTGAATAATTGTACAAATTAAGTGTTTTTTCTGCAGTAATTATTTTTATTGTAGTTATTGCAAACATACCTGAACAGTACACCTTTCCCTGCAAATTTTTAATACCACTAAAAGAACTCCAAAATTCTTCAGATTTGTAATTACTAAACTCTATTTTTAATTACATCTTATAAGTGTCCGTGAAATAGAAAATTTAAAAGTACTCCGTCGAATGTGCGTATATGAGTAAGTCCAGATTTTGTTTTTTTCATTAAAAATATGAGTCACTTTTTTTTCCATTTTTCATGTTAATACCCTTTTAACCTCTATTGTAACAAAAATCAACAGACTATAGAACATGAAATCAAATTTTATTGACTTTATAGATTTCACGAGAAATAGGTTTGGTTTATTTGTTAAATTTTTAGCTGTACTATTTATTTCTTACTTCATTTATCTGATCATGAATACTGTTTTCTTGAAACTTTTTCAGTTTTGGGGACTACTTTTTTTGCAACTTTTTTAATTTTGGGACTACTTTTTTGCAACTTTTTTATACGTTTTTGGCTACTTTTGCTACTTTTTTAATGAATTTTTCCTGTGGCAACCCTGCTCTTATAGGAGCCTTAGTGCAGCCTAAAGATGAAGCCAAAAAAAAAAATAAATAAATAAAGAATTGCTACTAAGCCTCATACATAGTAATTGATTGGGTACCCGTTTTCGAAATTGAAAAATTCATTTTTTTACTGCACTCTATCGCACAGAAAGCTTGAAATTTGCGCTCTTATAACTTACAAAAGTTTAAAAGAAATTGGTAGCCGGGGTAGAAGCAGTCTGTAGAAACAAGAAATCAAACGAAACAAGTTCTTATCGCTACTCGTGATGCAAAAAGTAAAAGTTAAACTCAAGATATCAAACTTCTTTTTTTTTCATTAAATCAAACTTGAGAAACCACACGAGCCTAAGAACTCATGACACATAACAAATCGAGGCACTATGAAAACGTAAAAAAGCTTAACAAAATACACTTAATAGTGAAAAATTTAAAGTTTAAAGACATATAGCGCTGCACATATATGGATATATTAGTATTTGCTCATTTACTTTAAAATGGTGGTTATAAAATTTTCACGAAAGCAGTTTGTTTAAAAATTGGATTTCACACTTTAACCCTTTAAGCAGTTTGCCCGTACAGTGTACGTGCTACCCGAAATTGGCCTCATCCGGTTTGCCCGTACGGCGTACGGGCATCAATATTTTCTGATTTCCTTTTCTGGTTTGCCCGAATTTTTTCATTATTGAAAGAGACTATTTAGTAGTATTATTTTTCAACAGATGGTTGGCTTATCCATGTAAAGAAATGCTTTTCATCCGGGTTTTTCACTGTAGCCAAAACGCGGGAACTTTTTGTTCTACTGTATGACTAGACAGTATGAAAAAGACTACTGAACTCTTTGAAAAATTGTAAACTTCAAAATTTACAGTAAGTGTGAGAGAAATTTTTGCATAATTTGTAAACCATTCTTTACTGCTTGCAGAATGTACTTAAAAATGCAAACATTTGGGGTTTTTGTGACTAAAATTGTAAAATAAAAAATGTTGTAAAAGCATTTAAAACGAAAAAAATTTAAAAATTCTTAATATTCTTATTCTGTTAAGTATGGTACTTAACTATATGCAATAAAAAAATATGCCTTTTTTGGAAGCATTTATGGTAAAATAATTGACCGCTTAAAGGGTTAATAACAATAGTAGGACTGGGGTCACTCAAAAGAAAAAAATGTTTACTCTTTGCCCCCTCTCCCTAAACCCATGGAGGCCCTAAACCATAGCCCTAAACCCTCCCACCGAAACATTTGCACAAATAATCGATTCAATTTATTAAACGCTTTCACAAAAGGAGGTCGACATTTTTCTTTACATCATTCTCTTCTTGGTCATTGTGTAAACATTTTGAAAAATAAGTGAAAGAGGTTAACCTATGCAGTTCTCCTACATAAAAGTTTGAATTAATCATTGTCTGTTATAAAAGATTGATGATCCTCAAAGTCTGGTTTTTTAATCTCTCAATTTTAGAGGCTTCATATTGGCTTTTTTCCTTTCTCTCATTTTTTAACCCCGATTTTTTACATTTCAGATTATTTCTAAGATTTGCAATTCCAGTTTTGATCCACATTAAAACTAATGCAATGGTATAAATAATAAATGCAAATATCGTTATAAGCACAATAATGGATAAATTCAAATTATACTCAATTAAATAATGTCCCATCAACAGCAAAGTTAGAAAAAGGCTGTAATTCAGGCTGTTATTACAGCCGTTGCTCCCACTCAATCAGGGCGTTCGCTTTCTGTATAGTTTTTTTTTTTTTGTGTGTGTGTCTTTTTCATATGCGGTGTTAGTCTTTTGTTGCGTCTGTTCTCTGTATGGGTGAATATCAAGAAAAGCGCTAATTTAAGTCAGAAATGAATTTCCCAAGAACTTCCAAATAAAAACCAAAAATATTTCTATTTTCATACTGTAAACTTGGTCGCACATACAATCCATAACAAATTTTTTTAATTTTGCTTTAATTCGTGACAGTAGACTGTACCATCAACAGCAAAGTTAGAAAAATGCTGTAATTCAGGCTGTTATTACAGACGTTGCTCCCACTCAATCAGGGAGTTCGCTTTCTGTATAGTTTTTTTTTTTTTTTTGTCTTTTTCATATGCGGTGTTTGTCTTTTGCTGCGTCTGTTCTCTGTATGGGTGAATATCAAGAAAAGTGCTAATTTAAGTCAGAAATGAATTTCCCAAGTACTTCCAAATAAAAACCAAAAATATTTCTATTTTCATACTGTAAACTTGGTCGCACATACAATCCATAACATTTTTTTTTTAATTTTGCTTTAATTCGTGACAGTAGACTGTACCATCAACAGCAAAGTTAGAAAAATGCTGTAATTGAGGCTGTTATTACAGACGTTGCTCCCACTCAATCAGGGAGTTCGCTTTCTGTATAGTTTTTTTTTTTTTTTTTGTCTTTTTCATATGCGGTGTTTGTCTTTTGCTGCGTCTGTTCTCTGTATGGGTGAATATCAAGAAAAGTGCTAATTTAAGTCAGAAATGAATTTCCCAAGTACTTCCAAATAAAAACCAAAAATATTTCTATTTTCATACTGTAAACTTGGTCGCACATACAATCCATAACAATTTTTTTTAATTTTGCTTTAATTCGTGACAGTAGAACTCTTTTCATTGCTTCAATGTCATGTAGGCAGCGCGTCACACATTCAAACCGCAAATTTAAAAAAAATCCTGCGGATTGTAAAACATCGCAGCAGAAACATATACAGAAGAAAATAACGTATTTTACGTTCGTCTATGTAGATTAACTCTTGGGTTTTAGATAAAATGAATTTATATTGATAAAAAAATGCAAAATCTGCTTGTCACAAGTTTTCATAACATGACGAGAGCGTAAACTTCCGCGGTGATAATTCCAAGACAAAACATTTTTTGATATTAATAAAGTGCGCTGGGTGAAGCCCTAATATATGATGTATAATATAAGTTTCGATCGAAAGTTTTCATTTCAGTTGCATTGAATTACAGGTAAGATTTGTTCAATCTTGACTTATCCATTTCTGCCAAATGAAGTGTCATGTCGGCAGCGGAATTTAAGACACAAAATAAATTGGTTTTTCAACCGATTTTTGCATAATGGAAAAGAAACCTATTGTCATGGACATATTAAGGTGTTTTTATTCTCGAATCTTTAATTAGGGCTGTTCAGCTATCATATTGCGGGAATTTTGTCATGTCGGCAGCGTGGAAGTAGAAGATATTTGATGCGAAACTGATGCGTGTGTTACCGATGTTTTTTCGCAATTCTTTCTTCATATTATGAGTTTGTTGAGTTGATTTTTAAAGTACAAAGATAATTTCAAGTGTATTGTTTTTCCTGCCAAATTTTCCCATTATTGGAAGCAGTTTATTTATTCGTTTTTTAAATGCTTCAAAAACATTAAATTTTCCGCAAAATTTGAGTTTTCAAACAAAAGTTATTGTTATTTTTCACCCTCTTTTCTTTTACATCAATATTCAGACCTTTGTTCGTAACTACTGCACCCAAAAATATAATTTACAATGGAAAACTTACGAACAGTTTAGTGCAAATCTCCCTCCCCCGCCAAACTTTGAATGTCTTGAATTAATTTCGTTTTTTAAGATTGTTTTCAGATTTTTATTTTATTTCGATTTTTTAACTATTAACCTATTTAGCTGTTGGAAAAAAACTTTGCTGCACTTATTTAAACTTTAACTAACTTTTAATTAGTCTCTAATTTTATTTATGAAAGAAAAAAGCGTTCAGTCTGTGTAATTATTATTACATTCTAAGTAATAATTATTTTATTTTTAAACATAAAAGGTAGTGAAAGTGTTTACTTTTGTACACTAAGCGTAAAATCATTAATGTTTGTCAGATCGGTAGCATTCTCATCATGTCGGTAACGCTTAAAGACACCCCCCCCCTCCCAAAAATAGAGGTAAATGTTCACCTTGACCATGCCCCGAATTAAAAAAAAATTGTTACAAATGTGCATTCGAAATACCCTATTAATTTTATTTTCTGAGTATCTTTAAAAATTGAAAAGTTCCATGGTCAAATTGGCACTTTTCCTGATATTCACCCGTATATGATTTGCTTGTAATTGCCTTGATTGAACTAAATTAAAATTGAAAATATTAGGAATGATCACAGTTATAAGAGCTGATGACTGTAGCACCATTTATTATTGCTAGTGTTTCTGATATTAAAATTCGCAATAAGTGATATCATTCAATTATCCCATAATATATGTAACTAACTCCTCCAAGCGCATCATACGCGCTCAAAATGTAAGGCCCCTACATAAGGGAAGCTGACTTTTCCGACGTTTGGGTTCCAAAAGCGTGTGACAACAAAGAAAAAAGTATGCCATTTACCATACCATACATGACATCCCATGATTTTGAATACGGCACCATACAGATGATCAACAGTTTTCTCCAGGCTTCGAATGAAATACTACATTACCAGACCTGCACGTTTAGTGGTATCTCACATAGCTGCACGTATCGTTCCTTGAGCGCTCGTCCTCATACCGTCTCTAACGCACGGAAGGGATGCTCGCCAGCTGTGCAAGAGATCCCATTGAGTGTGGTGATTTGTTTATGTAATATACTATCTACTAATAAATTTTTGGACACCTATGCAAATGACTATCTGTGGTCCTGGAACAAGTCACGCCCTCCTCCGGTATATATCGTGTAGGGAACAACATCGGCATTAGTCCCATACAAGATGCCACGCTGTTCGGCGCTCAATAACTTCGGGAAAGGTATAATTGTCGGGTATTACAAAAAAGACAGATCCTTAAGAGACATATCTAGCCAGATGAATAACACAAAATGGACAGTGGCTTATGTGATTAAGTAGTGGAAGATGATCGGTGATTGTCGGAATGTGCTCCGAGTTGGAAGACCAACGAAACTGGGAGACGGAGACCGACGGGTGTTGCCCAGAGAAATTCGGAAGAACCGTACCCAGTTAATGTCCCACATGCTCCAGAGGTTTCAACATTAATCCGGGACTGCTGTTTCAACTAATACCATCCGTTAGGAAGCACATCTGCTTAATTTTCACCTTCGTGCTGCTGCCCAAAAGCCTTTGATCAAAAAGTCCAACCACGCTGCTCGATCAATGTGGTGCAAGTCATATCGAAATAGGGCAGTAGATCAGTAGAAAGTGGTTCTTTGGAGTGAAGAATCAAGGTTCACCCTTTACCGTTCGGATGACAGGGTTTGGGTCTGGTATATGATTGAGAACGTCTCCTGCCAATACACATTGTGCCCACACGCAAGTTAGGTTGAGGTGGACTGAATGTCTGGCGGTGTTTCTGCTGGTAAGAATTAGGACCCTTGGTCCCCATTCATAAAAAACTCAACGTCGATGCCTACTTCACAAATTCGGATGAAAATGTGATTAATACATTGTGGAAGTTTTAAGGGGTGCACCCCAGGTACTTTCAGAATGACAGTGCCAGCTATGATGTTGCGAGGGTCAACAAGACTTGGTATGGTGCAATAAAGTCAATAGAATTAGTCCAATCAATGGGTACCGAAAAACGGGCTTTTCTAACAAAAAAAGGGCTAGAAGATTTGGTAAAAGTTAGCAAAAATTGCTAAATATAAAAGTTAAAGAGGATTAAATTTCCTACAACTTTCATTCGTAGAATTTTTTGTAGCACGTATAGCAAGCGCGTTACAATTTCTTGAAATTCGGCATTTTTTCTGAACTCTACAGTGCGCGTTAAGACACAGGCACGCGCAAACGCGCAAGCACAGCACATATTTTGTTTCTAGAGACGGCTGCACCTGACCACGGTGCTTGTTTTTTACGAAATAAGTTCTGGAAATGAAGGTTAAATAAGAATTGTGAAGAGGAGGAGGGAGTAGAAAATCTTCAAAGATGCAGTACATCAGCGTTTTTTTAAGGGATTTAATAGAAATGACAATTTACACTGCGCGCCACAAACCGCTACATCAATGAACCAATGATTGTAGCATCATGATGATGATCAAATCACGGCCACCGCGAGTCAAGGAGGGCCTCTTGTAAGTCCGGTCCTCGCCCCCCCCCCCCCCTCCTCTCTCCCCAAGAAAATTTATGATGCTCTGATTCCATCATGCCGGACGGTCCCCTAGTTTCCGACTTGGAGGACATGGCTTCTCGTCAGCCCTGGGTCAAATCACTGTGTTTTCATCTCTTCGATCATGAACTGGAGGTTTCTATTTCAAAGATTGGTGCTTCTTGTACGGAGAGAGGATAGCGAGAGATTTTTTTAAAGGTAGGAACGGCTTCGTTAGCATGAAAGGGATTCAATCCATCATGTCATGAAACGATGGATGTAAAGGAAACAATAAAAAAATCAGCCAAAAATAACACCGATGAGCAAAAGAGAACGATACTTAATCGCATTGGAAGTGTAAAAGACTTAAAAAAATAACATCTTTTACCTTAAATATATTTCTGGATCAATCACCTTACTTTCCAGTCTCACCTTATGCAATCCCTCCCCTAGGTACATGGCAGTCGTGCATCCTCTGGAATCCAGAATGCAGCAGACCAAATCCAGGGCCAAGCGCATTCTGCTGATAGTGTGGTTCTTACCGTGCGTGGTGGCCACGCCGTTCCTCTACCCATCCCAGGCCTTCTCCAACACCCTGGAGAGCGACTTCGGCACGATCTCGCGCCTCACCTGCTTCATCAGCCTCCCGGAGGAGATCCGCCGCGCCTACTACACGTTCCTCTTCGTGTTCATCTACCTCGTGCCGCTCAGCTTCATCGGTGGGACGTGCTGTCAGGTGGCCCGCTGCTTGCTCAAGGACATCCCTGCTCATAGGCAGGGGAGCATTCGCAGGCAAGAGACTAATCGGAGAAAGGTAAGCGGTTTTTGCGCGGGTTAATCATCCGTCTGTCGATTCTAGCTTGTTTTAACCCATTAATGCCTGATATTTTTTTCCCAAAGATATTTTGTGTACTGGTTACACGGCTACAAAACACACTTTACAATGGTTATGTGCTGCAATCTGTTAATAATTAATAGAAACAATACCGAAGTAATAATTGAACACTATTTGGTTGGAACTATATTTGGTTGAAATGTTCATCTTTGGTTAATTCAAACACATTTTGGACCGACCCTAAAAAGGGGCTCTAGGTATTAATGGGTTAATATTTGGTCTACATATTGAAGTAAAACTTACTGTATTATTACTATTGTTGTTATTATTGTTATTGTTATCATTTTTATATTATTATTACTGGTATTACTACTACTATTATAGTTATTGTTATTACTATTTGCAATTACCGTTATTATCAATATTGTTGCTGCTGTTAGTGTCCGTTTATTATTATTATTATTAAAAATTACTATTGTTATTTTAATTAGTATTATTATTGCTTTTTACAAAAACTGTTATTAACATTATTGTGTGTGTTTTGTTGTTGTTGTTATTGTTGCTGATTTTATAATTAATTACTATTATTGGTACTACTATTATTATCCTTACTACAGTAGAACCTTATGTATACGAACCAATAGGGGATCCAAGTCGTGTTAATTATTCGTTCGAAAATTGCACTTCAACCACCTTTTCCAATAATAATCCCTCTCCAATGTCAGAAATTGGATCCACCCTAGCCTTAGACAAAGTAATAATTTAAATGCCTGTAGATCATTGGAACTATTATGACTGAAAGAGTTGCAGAATTTCGAAAAACCTAGGTGGTGTAATAAATTTATTCCTTGTTTTCTGCTAAACCCAGTTCCAATACAAGAATACATTTTCTTTTAGCTTAATGTTGCAAATAAGGAAATGTTTTTAAAACCTAGCAGAGTACCTTTCTCTAAAAATGTTTTTAAAAGAATATTTTCATATTAAATTATTTCATTTTACTATGTTTTATGTAAGACTTTGTTGTAGTTATTGTGTAAAAATGTATAAAAGATACTTAATGCTTTGCGTAAGAAATAATGAAAATAATAATAATAGTTTGGTTTTGTTGTCATGAACAAACCATTTTGCTTTGAAACGTATATGAGAAATTTAGCCCAAAAATATTATCAAAAAATGTCTGTATTCATTCTTGTAAAAACTTCCCTTTTCTTTAATCTGTAATATATCTGCAGCTCAAAAATCAGTAAATTTTATGTTTCTGACAAATTTACCCTCTGAAGTTTTCTAAAACTATTAAGCTACTTAAGTATAGCTATAAACTCCATAAACGAATACTTTCAATTTTAAATTATAAATATATTCGGTCTAGATCAATCGATAAATGCTTTTATTATTTAGCTTCAAAGATTAAAATATGTTAAAGCGAGTTATTGACATAAATAAAGATTTAATTTCCCATCATTTCCCAAATTTGAAGTCGGAAATGTTCATTTTCTAAGAAATGCTTCCAATTTAATCATTGTTTTCTGCTGAACCCAGTTCCAAAATAAGAATAATTTTTTTTTAGCTTAATGCTGAAACTGGGGAAATATTTTTAAAACCTAATAGAGTACCTTACCCTAAAATTATTTTAAAAATATATTTTCATATTTAATTATTTCAGTTTACGATGCTTTACGTAAGACCTTGTTGCAGTTATTGTGTAAAAAAATTATAAACGATACTTAATGTTTAGCGTAAAATAATAATGATAATAGTTTGGTTTTGTTGTCATGAACAAACCATTTTGCTTTGAAACGAATAGGAGAAATTGAGCTCAAAAATATTAACAAAAAATTACTATTCATTCTTGTAAAAACTTTCCTTTTCTTTAATCTCTAATATATCTGCAGCTCAAAAATCAATAAATTTCCTGTTTTTGACAAATTTACCCTTTGAAGTTTTCTAAAAATATTAAGCTACTTAAGTACAGCTATAAACGCCATAAACGAATAGTTTCAATCTCAAAATATAAATCAAAACTATCTAGATCGATCGACAAATGCTTTTAGCATTTAGCTTCAATGATTAAAATGTGTTAAAGCGAGTTATTGACATGAATAAAGATTCAATTTCCAAAATTTGAAGTAGGAAATGTTTGCTTTCTAAGAACTGCTTCCAAAGTGATATCTTTCTGAGATAGCTCATATTAGAAAATAGAAACTTGACTGTTATAAGAAGTGAAACATGAAGAAGAAATTCGATATCGTTTTAAAAATAAAACATGAAGCTCTACATTCTGGAAACTCAAACAAATCGCAAAAATGACTTATGTTTGATTTTCAAATTGCCATTTTAAAACGTTTGCTCCTAATGTTTTTTGTCAGCATTTTCCGAAAAGTAGCAATTTTAAAAGAGGTAATATTTGAAACAAAGATTTTTCGATAATTAATTTATTTTTCTTGAAATGCTCTCTTTATTAATTAAAATGTGTTTATTTTTATGTAGTACTAGGGTTATTACCCGGCGTGGCCCGGGTACTTATTAATATAACATAGTAGTTCCCCTAATAGCGGTTCAAATAGTGTTGAATACAAATAAATAATTGTTGCAGCAGTTGTTTTTAATTTATTTCATGCTAAAATGAAATAGGTAAATCTTGAATTAATAATTCATTGTTAATCGTAACCTTTGTCGGAAAATACTCATATAAAATGCGTTATAAGTTATCAATTTGTATGCTTAAAGGCTTATCTTTATTACTCTATCTATTCACAACTGAAAGAAAATGGCTATTTCTATACAAAAAATTTGAATTTTGAGTTTTTTTAGATAATTTTTTATTTTAAAAGCCCGCCTATGTTTATTTTAGTGCATCAAGGAGCCTCTGTGAATAGTTTGATGAAAATCCAACGAAAACTGGATTTGTATAAGGAACCAACTTTTTTGTATACATACATACATTTTTATATATATAGAAATCTTTCAATGGTTGAGAAAAAATGCTGAATGATTATTTAGGCATTTGAATTAGAGTACTTATTCGGAATCGTGATAGATTTTCAAACTTTTAAATGACTACTTTCTGGAAGCAAATACACCCACAGCTCGGTCATGACATTTTGAGACCGCAGTTCATTGTCGACTGATGAGTCCAGAATAAGGTCGAAACTGCAGTTTCAGGATGTCATAACCGAGCTGTGGGTTTATTTGCTTCAGTTCTTCTGCCTTAGTCCTGGCTTATGGACTGTAACTCATTGAATACTTCCTTGCTAGGTTCCGTTGCTTCACTTCGTGTAGTATGTGTTCATTAAAACTAAATATTTTGAACCTTCGTTTCAATTTCTTAAGAATAGTAACTAATTGCAAAGTTATATTTTTAATTAGTTCAGAAGTCATAAAACCATGTGATATATGATAGTCATTCTCGCGAAAATAGTACAAATAATTCCCGAACCGTTGGAATTTTGTTCATAAATTTTAAAAATTGGTTTCAGTTAATGATATGCTTTTTTTATTTTAAATTTATTTGTGTACTAGCTGCCAGGGCAGCTAGATTAGCTCCCTGCTGTATATTAATGTATAACGTCCCCCCCCTCCAAACTTTTTGATATAATTTAATGTTCATAAGATTTTAAGACATACTACGTACGTGGCCCGCTAATGAGTTTCATGTTTGATTCAGTTAAGCCTCCATTCAAAATTATCATTATTATTACTGTTTTATATCAACCGCGTTTTATAACAATGTATTTCATATTTGATCATTTAGGGCGAATCGCTCTAAATGTAAGCAAGATTTTTCTAAATTTCTTCAGAATTCCTTTACCAAATATTATGTGAACACCAATAAAGCATGAAAAATTACAAATCTATCGGTACCTGATTCGACTTTCAGTTCAATGGCGTTCAAGAGAAAGAAGCATTACATAGATAGATACTCAATTTTTAATATAAGTAGACAATCAAGTATCAATAGTTTGCGCATATAGAAGTTATAAAGAATTAATATGAAGAAAATTTTGAACGACGAAGCAAACAAGCACAGAAACAATGATTCCAAAACTTATTGCATGCAATTTTAAGGAGAAAAAACGAACTTATGTTTTATCAATACAAATGGAACAGACCAAACTTAAAATTAGTCAAACTAACGTTCAGAAAAAAAGAAAAAAAATATTGTTTGTTAGCCGTGGATTTCAAAATGGCTCAGTACAGAAGATATTCTACTTAAGACTTTTTTAAATATTATCAGGTTCCAAGATTTTTTTATTTAATTTCTGAAATTACTGTAACAGAATAGATGAACTTCTGAAAACGTATCTCCAAAACCCTATAATTTTTTTTATAAAAAAAGAAGAGTAGGGGCGATTTTTTCTCGAAGGCTGCATTATTAAAATTATTTTTATGTAAAAGAGATGACAATAATTGACTATCGCCGTGATGCTGCATTTTTACTCAACATTAAGTCGCCTTTAAACTTCTATTAGTGTGTGGCTTTCTTGTTCCATAAATAAATAAATAAGTAAATAAACCCTTTAACAAGTACTAAGATCGAAAATACAATAGTGTGAAGCTTTCTTGTTCCATAAATAAATAAATAAGAAAATCAATCCTTTAACAAGTACTAAGATCGAAAATATAATAGTAAGGGAAGACCGCCTATATTAGGCACCATAAAAATAGGAGAACTGTGTCGCTAAATACGAAGCAAAACAAAAATAAACAGTAGGCCATCGTGAACAAAATTTAATTACGAACCGCCTTAGGAGCTTATATTTTCTGTAAATATGAATATTATTTAAAAAAAAATATCTTTGAAAAAATTATTCAAAAGTCCAGTTTAAGAATATATGTGCCTGTGTTGAACCATGCGCTTCCTAAATTGGACCGTAACAGGAAATCATAGAATAATTTATACTTGAACTAAACAGCTTTTTTACAGGATTTACAGTAGAATTTCTTTTGCTTCGGTCTTGGTACAGTATTGATAATACCGCTGAGGGTATTTCCTACACTTAATGATATTTTGCACTTCATCTCTATGACAAATACAGCAATAGTAACTGCTTTGCGCAGTGTTTGCTTCTTCTTGTGTGACTTTTTCTGTTATATGCCTCTTTTATATGGCGTTAGAGCGATTGCTGAAATAAAATTCCTTTTTGTTCCTTCTCTTTTTTTAGGCAAAGGTGATATGTGAGCCGGCATTACAAATTCATCGTTAGAATTGAAAATTATATTTTAATTAGAATTATCCTCAGATTCTGCAAAACTTGTACTAATTTAAGTCGAAGTTAGTTCTTGTGCATCATGAAAAGCTAGCACCGAACATGTAGCCTCTTCACTTTGAGTAGTTTCGTCTGGATTACTTACTTCTAACTCTGCTGCAGCCGTCAATGTCACTAAAAGCATGTCAATTAACAGGAAAACTAATGTCCTTTGGAATCAACTCACAGCATTTGCCATGGCCTTGATTGGGGTTCTTCCGTAAGAGTTACCAAACAGTTCTCCTATCCGATATTGGATAATGGATTTCATTGGATGTTCTCGCATCCATGAATCACATGGTCAATTAAAATAGGTGGACAGAGGCTGAAAAGAGGCAGTATCTAAGGGCTTTAGATGGTGCGTGGTGTGCTGGAAGAGAAAGCATTATAATACCGTTAGAATTTGCTAAGTTTATTGCATCAATGTTCTGTATGAAAGTGCTGTGCCTATCCATTAATAGAAGGATTTTCTTTTTACATTGCTTGGCTTACCGGTTTTATTGAAAGGTTGTATCCATTGTGTGAATTATCGTTTGTGATCCAAACTTTTTCTGAAGGAACATATTACTCACTAGGGAGTGCTTTTACGGTAAGCTCGTACATGGAACACAATCTTTTGAAAATAAGCAGGGTGAGGAGATGAGGACAAACTGAGGACAAGTTAATGAGGACACTCATGTAGCAAACAGCCGTTATGTTTCTACTCATGTAGCAAACAGCCGTTATGTTTCTACCCCATTAACTATACTCATTACTGCTCCTACCTGGTGTTTACCTTTATACGCCAATAATTTTGGGGGCTTTTGGACAGTGAAAAGGCCAACTTCATCTACATTGAACATTCTAGTAGCATCTAAATTGTATTCATTTACAATCCTTTCCAACATATCGACAAATTTCATATTTTTCTGTCTGCAAAATCGACCAGCACAAATTTAATTGAGTTAAGAAAGAAGTGAAAAGTTGAAGTTGCGGTTGACTTAGTTATTGCTTTGAACGAATTTTCCCACGTGTGATACCCCCTCTAGCGTATTCCTCTGACATTTACCTAACGTTCCAGGTGGCCAAGATGGTAATGATGGTCGTCCTGGCCTTCGTTGTCAACTGGACGCCCTACTTCCTGGTGAGCATCATCACCCAGTACCAGGCTGTCAACTTCATGGAGAGGGAGAACTTCTTCTTCACCATGCTGAACATCAACCTGTTCGCTTTCGCCAACTCCTGCGTCAACCCTTTCATCTACGCCTCGATGAGCACGCGGTTCAGGAATGGGTTCCTGAGGTTCTTCAGGGCGGTCTGCATGCTGGGGCTCTGTTCGCCGGCGGACGTGGACGCGGAGCTGAACTCCATTGCTGCTTCTAAAGTTAGAGGACCTGGACATGTCCGCTTTCAGTGTCAGGTGATAAATCGACATATATGTCCTTATTCGCTCTTTTTCGTTTAACCCTCTATGCCTCGCCGGGACTCAGAAGTCCCGCTTATATTAATTTACTGTTATGAATCCTAAATGGCTGGAATCATGCTGGTACTTGAAGTACCACTCCTTGTACTTTGCTGAGAGGCCGACAGATGGTACCTGCAATTGGAAATTGATTTCTTGGGGGTCCTAAGGCGTAGGGAGCCTTAGACGCTACTAATTTTCAAAATTTTTAGTCTCGGTATATACGTTGTTTGATGTATTTTCAACTAAAAAAACTAAAAAAAAAACATAAAAACTCATTGCTAAATTAATTTGGGACATAAAGGGAGAGAGATGGAAAATAGAACTCCTTAAGAGGAGAAATTGATCTAGCCGGCATTTTGGTTATAATACAGCTCTGTATCCAGCCTCGTTTCAAGTATTTGGAAACACATTTTTATTGTCTCTGGTAGCTCTAGCACAAAACCAAGTGATAATATATTAAATAAAAGGACACATTAGGTAAATCTAGAAAGTAACTCTGTTTCGCAAATCAAATATCAGTTGACTTGGAAATTTTTTCTATAACTAAGCCCATTTTCATACTGTACTTGTTTTGAGGCTGAGTTTTCAAAATGTTTTCTTCATATAGACAAAAATAATCAAACATCAGTTAAACAGCATATCCAAAACTTACCAACAACTTTTCTTCAATGCGACTTAAGTATTTTGTGCTTCCCTTTTTGGAACCAAAATATCGATAAATCATCTCCGCTTTAACCCTATATTAGGGAAGCTGACTCAACTGACATTTTTGTTCCAAAAGAGAACGCGAGAAAAAACCAGTAACTTTTCTAAAATCGCACTTAAGAGAATGTGTAGTTAAGCTGCAGATGGATTTTATGACTGATGTTTGACAATTTTAGTGTATGTAAGCAGACGATTTCGCTAATTCAAACTAAAAACAAGTGATGTTTGAAAATACAATTACCAACACGAAAAACAAGTGATGTTTGCAAATACAATTTCCAACAAGAAAAACAAGTGATGTTTGAAAATGCAATTACCAACAAGAAACATTTTTTTGAGAAAGTTTTTCAATCTAAGAAATCAGTTAACTTGCTGGATTTACACAAACTGACGTTTAACTCAGTTTCTCATGAGTTATCTCTAAGAGATAGCAAACAGCTGCTTTTATAACGTATTTACAAATATTTGAAACAAGGTTAGATCAAATGCTTTCTAGAAAATAAATGTCGGATGATTCGGCCTGTCTCCTAAAAAGTTTTAATTTTTGGTATTATACGAATACTAACACTTTGGGAGAACCGTGAGTAAAACAAACTTTTCTCAAACGGGTAGCAATCGTTAGATACTAACTGCGCAAAGCCAATTTTTAAGACGACAACTTTTTTTGAAGATTCAAATGAAAATCCATCATAGTTTGTTTGGAACAAAAATATTGTTTCATTTTGCATTAATAAAGTAAAAAATGGGGAGAAATAAAAGCATAGAAATAACGTTTGATAATTATTTTAATAAAAACTGTTTACAATTTCTAACATTGCTTCCTAGCTTAGATTAATAGTTGCCTGCAACGATGTAAAATAAAATCTAAGCATCGAGAAAAAATAATGTCGATGCCATAGCTCTAAGCAAAGTAATATTTCTTAGCGTGTTTCCAATAATATCCCAAGTAGCATCAACTCATCGGATTTTCCTCGGCCGATCAACAAACTCCTCGTAAACTGATCCTGTAACGCACGATGACATCGTTCCGATCAGTATCCGAGCACGGTTTTCGATGAGCTACTTTTCATCAGAAAGCGATATCCTTCCGATCAACTTTCCCGATGAAAATAAGGTGAGCTATATTCCATCGGAAAACGATATCCCTCCGATCAAGTTTCCCGATGTAATTCCTCGGCACGGGACTGTTCTGCTCGTAAATTGCTCCAAATCTCATCGTATTCTCATCGAATTTTGCTGCTCGGATTCTGCTTGGCCGATGAGACATATTGGATGATCGGCCGATGAGAATTTCATCAGGTTTCGATGAATGGCCGATCATCGGCCGATGAGATGATACTGCTAGGGATATATTTGCTAAAGTATTTTACTCAAAAATCATAATACTTTTTCGAAAGAATCGTTGACAAATGTCATCCTTCTTGCTGTTGCGCCCCTGGTTGGTTCCATTACTGCCAATCCATAAATACGCCACTCACATATCCAAGATTAGGACGCATTTACTTTCCAGTCTTACACTGCCAAAAGTGGACAGTTGTTTTTACAGTATAATGCTGTCAGCCGAAGCTCCAACTTAAAACTGTAAATTGCACAGTAATGAACTGTAAAGCTGAAAATGTTAGTTTCCTACAGTAAAGTTAGTAATTTTATAGTTTGTTGCCATAAAATGTAGCTCTATTGTACTGTAAAAACAACAATATATTACTGGCAGCAGAGGTTCCAGTTTAAAACTGTAAAATGCACGGCAAATAACTGTAAAACTAGCAATTTTGCAGTTTAGTATTGAAAAAGAAAAAAAATTAAAGTTTATCACTAAAATTAGCCATTTTTAGAGTTTATTTCTATAAAATAGCTATATTATACTGTAAAAACAACATTCATTTCTTACAGTGTAATTTATACTTTTTTTTTTTTTATTTCCACATATTAAGTCTTTCAATCACCGCATTTTCATTGGTCATGGAAATCAAGCTCAATGTACTAGCTGAGCATTAAAACTTGATGCCATCCTGTTCACCTACTTGATATCATCTTTCAAGTCGGTAGTCAATAACATACCTCGCACACAAATCCACTAACCAATCACCAGAAGGCCGGGGTCTAATTCGAGATCAGGCTTATTGACACAACGTAGTATAGTTCACTCGGATGCAATCTTCAAATTTAGATTGTTACTATAAATTGTGACTAACCCACTGTCGAAATAGCGCATTACGCCGAACTATTTTGAGCCATTATGGCCTCTAATTTGGCAAGGTTTGAAATCAATAAATGTTTACCGTTCAAGGCTCTTCAATCTGTCACTGGATGTAACGATTGTCCCTCAGCATTATTAATATTGGAAGGGAGACCTACAGTATTATGCATATGTTCCTATTGTTATATATACATAGACAGGTATCTAGCTAGATGAGGCACATTTGTGTTTTTGGATGCTTTATTAGCTGAATCTGGTGCTTTTTTAACACTGACTCCAGAAATTGCCTTAATTTTTCCCCATCATCTAAGATTACTTTGGGAAAGATAAATTTTGAAATAAGAAAAGGAAAATAGTTTTTTCTTCATTTATTCATTTATTATTATTTTGTATTGTTACAATCATTCATTTTCTTTTCTTTATTTATGCGAATTTAGAGATTTGTAAATGAGTTAAACATTCTAAATTTCCAGTACATATTGGAAACACGTTTAGAACACTTTATTTCAGAAAAACAAATCTCAGTTGCCCGTATGGGCACTAAAATGTGTTTAAAATCTGCTCTGTTAAAAACAGAGTGCATTGAATTATGCTCTATATTTTTTTCGGATGTATCCCACTCAGGATATTTTAAATTCAATGTTGGTTTAAACTTTTGAGAACAGATTAGCGGCACGTTTGAGAACAGATTGAGAACACATTTTGACGTGCTTGTGTAATCATCGCTGTGAAGTAATCGCTTTGTGGCGTGCGTAGAGAGCACATAACCCAACTTTGCCCGACGGGGGAAATGCCGGGTCATGAGGCCTTTTGGCTCAACGACCAAAGCACTGGGCTACTATCACCGAGGTCCCTGTTTCTGGCCCCACCGGGGAACAAATGTTCACGACGTACGCCACAACTTACATTCGTACAAACATAATTTCAGCTGATTTCTTCGGTTTCCACTCAGTATGATCTCTTTATATACTATTGGGACTTTGCTACGCTGAAGCATTTTCGGTTGGTTTCGCGAATGCGGGCAGAAAGGACATCCTTGATCATAAACCGACCACTGCTTCTTCCAAATTACTGTAAAAGTAACAGTGAATACTGCTGGTGTAGCCATAGAGATTTCTATCTTAATTCTTGATTAAAAAACTATTATTTGAATCAAAACTGTCAAAACTCAAATTAATTTTCATTTATTTATTTTTTTCTCTATCTTCTAGGTGCCAATGTCATGCTTAGTAACTCAGAGTTCATCAGAAAGTGGCAGTGGAATCAATAGTGACGCTAGCCAACGCACAGCGTGCACAAGTGACGTCAGCAACCGAAGGCTGACAGCCACAATCTTGAGAATACTTCGTTTGCAGAAAAAGCACAGTACAAGAGTTTCTGTCCAATACATAAAAAGTAAAAGTGACCACTGCACCATTAACGGCTTAAAAACAGGTGTGCCCAATGATTTGGAACAGATGCGTGATTTCATGAGTGAAACACGAGCTTCTACTTCTTCACTTCCTCTCAAAACGTGCTCCAGCATGAATGACATATCCGTGCTGAAAAGTTCTTTGGAAGCATCTTTTCAATGTTCACAGATCCGTCTGAAAAAATGGTCGTCCTACCTTGATGTTCCAAATGCGCATGATATGCCTTCCAGTTATGTGAAATAATCAACGTCGTACATCTTTTCTCCAATTGTTTCATAAGTAGGACAAAAATTTTAATCATTGTGAGTTTAAGGTAAAAGTTGTTAACTAAAACTGAAAAAATGGATGTGACAAAACATGCAGTTGTAGAGTATAAATACAACGTTAAAAAAGCACAAATAAGCAGGTATACTGCAGGCACGTGTTTTGCCGTTACAGGGAACGCCTTTATTAATGTAATTTTTTTTTTTTTTTTGCATTCAGAAAGGCTTTCCTTGCAACACCGAAACACGTGTCTGCATTTGTGCTTTTTTAACGTTGTATTTATACTCTACATTTGTTGCACAAAAGGTATTTATATACTTCATGCAGGGACGGCATTTCAAGTTTTTCCAGGGGGGGGGGGCAAAGGGTCCAAACACAATGGAATTTCATCGGAAAACATAAAAAACCACGCCCACTAAAATGCACATACATTGATTTCTCAAAGTCAGGGGGGGGGGAATTGACCCGCCCTGCCCCCTAAATGACGGGCCAGACTTTATGCAGTTTGTAATTTGCTTATGCTTCTGAGAGCGGTTTCCCACTTAAGTGAGTTTAAGGTAAAAGTTGTTGACTAAAACTGAAAAAAAAGGATATGACAAAACATGCAGTTTGTAATTTGCTTATGGTTCTGAAAGCGGTTTCTCCCTTAAGGATGCGATAACGGCGAAAATCGAGCGGTAATACTACCAACCACGGAGTAGAAAGAAGGAGAGAAATGTTCTACGGATGCGCTAGTTTGAAAGTGGCAACGAATTCTCACCCGCTGCCAGAGGACGCTAGCTGAAACGCTCCCTATCTCCTACGGGAATCAATGTAAATGATACTGAATCTGTCATCTTTTTTAAATGCTGCTATGAGAAAGAAAAAAAAATTTTTTCAACTGGATTTTGGTGTAAACCATCGATTAAAATTATGAACTAAATATGACTTTGATCCACCCCACTGAAATTTTGCCGTATTTTTTAAGAAAGATGTTTAATCGACGGCATCTAGCTACTTGCCAAATTTGACATATATGCGACTGTATGTGACATTTTCTTTGCATTGTACGATATAATTTTTGCTGAGAATCAGTTCTCTAAATTGTCGATAAATTAAGCATGAGGCAAAAAATTAATTATGTCAGAATTTAATTTTGTTATTAATTAAATATGTTTAGTAGACAAAATAATTATTAATTTAAATGTATTTATTAAATATATTTAGTTCATAATGTTAATCGATGGTTTGAGCAAAATTCCAATTAAAAAAAAATATTCTTGCCAACAGCAGTCCTTTAAATGACAGATTCTGTCAGATTTGGCAAGTTGGTAAGTGCATTCGATTAAACCTATTTCTCAAAGAATACGGCACCTATTTTCGTGGGATGAAATTCATATTTAATTCATAATGTCAATCGAAGATTTACACCAAAATCCAGTTGAAAAAAAAAATTTCTTCCCCATAACAGCATTTAAAAAGATGACAGATTCAGTATCATTTACATTGATTCCCGTAAGAGATAGGGAGCGTTTCAGCTAGCGTCCTCTGGCGGCGGGTGAGAATTCGTTGCCACTTTTAGATAGCAGAGATTTAGCTCTTCCTCTTTAATCTCCTTGCTACCAATCATACGTACGATATCGTATTCTATACTGCACTATTTTTCCATTCAACCGATATCGTTTCTCCGAACCGGTCATTCGGGTCACCGGTCTTTATTATAAAGACCGGTCACCGTTCTTTAATTTGAGATAGCAGTGTGCTCTTACGTGTATCATTATGACTCCTCAATTTAACAGACTACGACTGTTATGTTTACTTTGATCCTTCAGTAAAAAGATAAAACAAAAACGATATTGGCTCATGATATTTACAACCTTTTTACTAAAAGCGAAACGCACACTATCAAACAGAAAATTGGAGCTTTTCTGTAGCAGTGTAAAAATCGTCTGAGCAACAACAATGAAACAAAATAGCAAATAAAATAAATAAAATCATTTTACTGTTGCACTTTTTATTTATCATTTGCAAAATTTAGCGTACTTGTTATTAACCCTTTAACTGTCAAGTTATTTTGATGATTTGGGTGCACAAATTGTCAAATTTTTTTATTGCAAAAATCAAATGTTTAGTACAAAATAAAATATATCTAATCGTTAAAAATTGATATTTTAAAGCACATGGGTAAAAAATTTAAAGTTTGTAGCATATTTGCTTGAGGCGGCTGCCACTCAACATGGCACTTGTAAAGTTCGCTTCTAGTGGAGCATTATTTTCTAAAAATGAAAAAAAAAAATATTTTCTAAAAATTAAATAAATGAAAAAAAGTAAATAAATAAAAGTGAATACCTTTCAGTAATTACAGCGGTTTCATATCTCTGATTTAGTGGTTTTGTCTTTGTCTTGAGTATTTTGTCTTTGTTTTGTTAGGTATTTCTGATTTTACTAAAAATTGTCAGTCCTTTCTTTCTCCTGCTTAGTTTGGATTTTAAGCATGATCTATGTGTGTTTTAAAATGGTTTTAATATTATTGGTTATCATCGTTTGGCGCAGTATAGCCTATAAAGGTTCTTGTGTCAGTTAACCCAAAATAACCAAACCAAACAAGTCGGGTTTGACAAAGAGATGAAGCCGAAATAAACGTCTCCCGATATGTATTCGGGTATAACAATACGATGCACTCAAAAAAAAAATATATATATATATATATACCCCGAGTAATACTCGGACGTGACATTTTCGAACACCAGTGCTGTGCCCGAGATTATCTCGGACATGACAGTTAAAAGGTTAATACTGAGACATCAAATTTGAATGCCATTTTCTATATGTTCTCCGAAAAAAATAAATAACTGGATAAATGTCGCTCCAATTTAAAATGCAGGATAGCTGCTATCCGATGAGAGCGGTCCGATATTTAACATGTTCGAACGGAGACGACACTATCGTCCATGAATCGGTTGTTGGAAAAGCACAAAGCATATATTAATGCACTTTGCATGTTCCAGTATCTGATAACGATAATCGTGTCTGACTTATTGCTTTCGTATCGTTAAGTGAAAAACCTCTCTAATACTAACCAGAGAAGAGCAAGACTAGTGTGATTATGGGAAAATGTTGAAACAGGTAGGAATCAAAAAATAATCTTGAGACATATTTTTGACACAAAAGTTAAAGTGCCCTCATCCATCCGTTATCGAGATATGAATTCTTTAGGTCTGCCAAAATTTTAAGAAAACTGCTAAATTTAAAATTTGGCCCGAAATTGATCGCGTAATTTCAACATCTGCATTGTGCAGTGCAGGCTATCAATCCATAAATGATGTCTAAGTTGACTGCTTGTCAACTTTCTTGACTTCTCTCTGAAACTCGATTTATTTGGCGACTTTTCTCAAAATTTCTGCGTACTTTAAGACCTCATGGGCCATTCCACGGGACGAAACGGGACATATGGCACAATTTTGTCAGTAGATTTTGTTCCATAAGTACAAATAAAACAAGGTAAGCCTTCTTTTCTTTTGCTAGCAACAGCAAACATGTCATAAGAATTATGTCAAAAATTCAAAATGGGATTTTTTTTAGAAAATGACTGAATTGTAAGTACTAAAATGCCTGTGACGGAATGGGAATCGTGTGGGTCCCGTTCCCGTCAGAGGCATTATATTGCTTATTCATTTCTTCAGAAAATATGAATATATTTTTTTTACTGAAAACGAGATAGCAGATACTTTGGCAAAAGAAGCAAGACAATTAAATACCAACAGAGTTATCAAAGTTTCTCTCTGCGATATTAATTCGGTGGCTAGAGCAAAACTTATTGATAGAAAAATCAAAATAAACACCCCCCGCCCCCCAAATTCCAGAAATCAGTACCAATAGAACCCTCACCAGTACATTAACAAGGCTTAGGATTGGACACTTCAGGGGGATGAAGATACATGAAGACGGGACAAGGACGTATCGCCTCTGCAAAAATTGCCCAGACACAAAACTAAACCCCGAGTACCTTTTCAACTGTCCAGCTATCCTGGCGCAATTGCAAAAAATAAGTTACAAGCCGTGGGCAGACTTATACAAAGAAAATTATCTTCGTATCGCTGATGCTGTACATAGGACCTTCAGTCCTAGTTAATTTTTCTATCTGTGACACGAAACTAATCAACCAACCAATGTGAATATTTAACTTTCCATGTAATTCCCATGACAAATGTTTGCTGATTCTTCCAACAACGCTCTGTTAAATATATATATATATATATATATACATAAATTGATATTTTGAATATCGGAAACAGCTCTAATTACATCAGCGCAAATTCAAATTTTTATGGTATTTGGCAAACGAGTTTTGGAAACACGTTAGAACTGTTATTGATTTTGAAATGTTAAAGAGATCGATCAAAATAAAGTTATTGTGTTGTAATTTTACGGTGCTCATCATTTAAATAAGGTTATGTTTTTTAAAATAAATTACGGCAGTTTTAAATGCGTAATTGCAACCAAGGACTTAAAAATACTTTTCAAGTTTATCTGAAAAAGTACTCCGAACTTTAGAAAAAACACTATTTCACAAACCTCTTTTTTTTTTTTAACCGAACAGAGCTCGGTCGCCCACGTACTTTATATTTATGGAACAAAACCTACTGACAAAATTGTTCTAAACGTCCCCTTGCGTCACATGGAATGGCCCTCATATTTTGATAACGGAGTCAAGACGGAAAAAATCTTATGTGTCCAGAAGCATGTTTTACAATGCTTTTTCTATTACAATCTTTTATTTCATTTTTTACTGTTACACTATTGTGAGGTTTCCTGGTAAGAACAACAACTTAGTTGGAACTCCCCTAGTGTTCACATTTTACTCATTTCTCAAACGTATCAATTTGAAAGACGTCAAACACTGTCCATTTTTACTGAAATATTGATCAATTCTGATTCTAAAAAAAAAAAAAATTATTCAGTTTTGCGAATAAAATTTTTGTTCTGTGTTATGTGTTTGTGTCCTTCATAAAGGAGACCTGAAATGAATAAAACATTACTTTAGGACCAGTAGAACAAAAGTTATGAGCGAACAAAGATTTAGCGAACAAAGATGAGCGAACAAAGACAATCACCACATTTAAAAATGCTACTTTCAAGGTCAAAGTTTACAAAGAGTAGACAAATCATATTTATTTGAAGAAATTAACTAAAGCTAATTGCTATAATACGTTTACTTTTGGTAATTAATATGAATTCTCGAGTTTTGTTAAAGTTATAATGTTTTTGCAACTTAGGAGAAAAAATCCTACTGTTAGCGTTCAAGGGAAAAAATGCAACATTCTATCTTTTGGATTAAACAAAAATAGATGCATACTGTTTTTTATCTACGTACTAACTCAGGCAGCACATACCTTCTGGAGAAGGGTTACGTTACAAAAGTCTTTATATTTGTATAAACTGCTGCATTAGGATTGGCAATAATATTATAACCGTGGCCCATAATTTAAAACAACACCGAATCATTACAAACTATTCCTATTAAACTTCCGAGAACCACATTTTACTGTGAAAATAAAGAATCTGTGTAAAAAAAAATCTGAATTGCTGCATTTTGCATGAAAACAAGCTTCTCACTATTGAAAAAAAAATGGATTGTCTACCAGTTTTAAATTATATTCAGAAGTTTTATGAACCGTTTAGTTTTCAACACATGATAAGCGTTGTAAACAAAAACTTTGAGCACACTCTGCAACTAATGGATAAGCATATTCCATATTATTAAATAGAAATTTATTTCTGTTGTTTCAGCTTGAACAGTTCTATATGGTTCCTAGTTTGTCCGAAAAATGGACCTGTAGCATATTTTAAAAACTACTGGGTATTTTGAGCTCACATTTTGGATTCTCCTTTGATGTCACTTCTAGATTGTTTCTCCATCAAAATATTATATGGTTCCAGATCATCATTTTTTCAAATATTAATTTCATAATTCAGAAAAAATTCAAAATTTCATCTGGGAAGAAGTAAAGAACATTTTTATTGGGTTGGTTCATACTTTGATATTAAAAAGCAGTATTTGCCGTACCTAACGTGGTTAAGGTATTATATGCACAAGTATCAAAAATCTTTTTAACATTACGGGGTGGTTTTTTCTCATTGCAATTGTGAAGAAACAGCTGAAGTGAATTTAAAATGATTTGGTATGTAAAGTAAAATGATGATGCTGATTACAAATATGTGATAAAAAAGGGAAGTTTTCATAGAAAATTTTAAAGTTGTTGCCGATTTTTGTATGAAGACGGCCCCTTAACAATAATTTACCAATAGAAATTTGTAGAGCACGTTATTCCTGAAAAAATATCACATTGCAGGGGTCTCTAGTATCAATATTAATAGTCCTCGAATACGAACGAGTATTTCGTTTGTTTTTTTTTTCTAAGACTGTACATTAAACATGAATTAAGCGCAAAATTTAAATTTTTTGTAACATTTTTTTTTTCGTTAAATAATCCGAGGTTAACTTTGGAAATCTAATACGGCAAATAGGCTGCAAAGTGGCTGTCTTTGTTCAAGAATTTTTTTAACCTATAAGATGATTATAGAATCTTTCTACCTCCTTCAATAGGATTTAATGCAAGGATTGGAGGATTTTCGGATAGGCAAATTTGGCCTTCTCCACATGGAGCAACCTAAACGCTCAGTACCAATTACATGCACAATCCATTTGTGTATAATTGTGTGTTTGAGATTTCTCGCTTTGTTGATCTTCAACCTTAAGGGCCCTGCTCCACATTGACGTAAAGCAGAAACATAAAATGGATTAAATAGTATTCCTATGGAAAGTACCCGGATTTTCGGTTTCTGCCTTCGGTTTCGGTCACGTTTTCCGCTGATGTGGAGCAGGAATTCTATTAAGGAATAGTCCTTAATGGAAATAGTGTAGAGTCGAATTGACGTAAAATATCATACACAAAGTAACACAATAAAATATTAAATTCTGCAGAGTAAGTTGAAAAGGTGAGAATGAAACTGAAGTATACAAACATGTTTATAAATTTAATGTGGGAGTGTATTTTATATTCCACGTTGAAAACTAAATACCACTTTTATTAACTACTAAGTATATATATATATATATGCCGAAGAAGGGGAAAGAGAATGAGAGAGAGAGAGAAAGAAAGAAAAAGAAAAATAAATGGAAAAGTTCTTAAGACTTATATTAATTTCAATGAGTACTTTTTCTTGAACGACTTGCCTCTTTCTTTCCTTAATTCAAAGAAGGATGTAAATACAGAAAAAGCAAGTGCAAAAGCTCAACACAAACGGTAATTAAAATTATTCTTCATTTTAACGAGTGGTAATTTTTCTACTACAAGAACTTTAAATGTTTTTCTATATTAGTCTCTTAGCAGAACTGACACTTTTAATCCTAGATAATACTTTATTTTTTCTGTCCTGAAAACTGTTTGATTCTCTAGTTTTAAATTAAAACATTCATGCATCAGGAAAATTCATCAGTTTTTTTTTTACTTGAAAAGACATTAATTACCCGAGTTTCAGTCAGTTATTCTTTAATATTTTCAAGTATGTTTTCAGTATACCAAGTAGTTACGGATTTATATTTTCCCTTTCTTCTTTTTTATTACCAATCGCGATAATAATAATAATCATAAAAAAATAATATACCAGTAAGTAAAAAAAATGGATATATTACAATTAAATTTAATTCATTTTTTTTTTAATCTTTAATGGAAATAGTTTGTAAATAGCTGTGCTGGTGACTCTCTAAAATCTTAACTGCAGTCACATCAATTCAAAATCAGTTACGTTCACCCTTTATGAAAATGAAAATATTTTAAAAAATATAATTTTAAAAGCTCTTTTACCTTTATTTTAAAGGTAATAGATCAAAAAGTCCTAGATCTCAACAAAAAATGAATTTAAAGTAAAATTTTTGAGTCAAAACCAGTTGGAGCCATGGTTCGCCTTCGAAATTTTACATTTTAAGAAATGGGCTAACTGGATTGTAAACAACTTATGCTTTACCATGAAAAAGACGTAATCTATGTTTACAATGTTCATACTATATATTTATCTATCTATCTATCTAGCTATATAAAAACATATTTTTTGTTTAATTTTTTGGTAATGCAATAAATATTTACATAAAAAACGCCTAGATCCCAGAAAATGTGAAATAAAAGTAATAAAAGTATGTTTTGTGTGTGAAATGAATGTTGAAACCTTTTCACAAACAAACTTATTTGAAATAAATAAATAAAAACTACTAAAGCTATGAAAAGTCGATAGAGAGCAGTTTTGGGGCCGATTTTCAAAACAAAACCAGTTATATCCAAGACAAGACAGCCATTTTCTGCTTACTTAAGCATGCATTGAAACTGCCAATTCACACAAGTTTAAATTGCAATGACGCAATAGTTTCTCCAGATTTGTCGAATCGTCAACCAACAGTTGTCGAAAAAGAACATTGTTTTGGAGATCACACTAACTTCCCATCCATTGCGATTTTGACGCTCCTGTTTGACTCCGAGATAGTTAACATTTTGCCTTCTAATCATAAAAAATAGTGGGCTTCTTCAATATAGGTGAATCGCTAAGTTTTCCGTACGCTAAATAGTTTAAAACCGCTGCTGTAAAGAGTACATAATAACCGTAAAATTGCACTAACGTCCCCACATATATGTGAGAATTCTTGCAATCGCACCAATGACACAACGGTTGTTCACTAATCTGGGTTTAAATTTCAAATTCCATAAAAAAATTACGATGTGTAGAAACAGATTCTGCAATTATAATACTTTCAAACTAGAAAAAAAACTGGCAGATTAACGAAGTAGTATGTAGATAATGTTAAATAAAAAAGATTTCTTTTTACTGGGTAGTAAAAGCTAAGGCTCCTCTAAGAGGGGAGCTGACTCATCCGACATTGTGGTTCCAAAGCGGTGGCGTGGAACCACTGGTATCTGTACTCAAGTCGCATTGAAGAAAAGTGGGAGCTAAGCTTGAATTGTAACTGCATAGATGATATTTGACTATTTTTGTCTGTATGACAAAAACATATTATAAACTCAGGCTTAAAACAAGTGCAAAAGGAAAATAAACCCAATTTCATGAAACATTTCCCAATAAACTGTTTTTAAATTCGAGAAATAGGTTATCTTTTTAAATTTACCTAATATGGTGCTTTATCCAAGTAATCTTAAGTTAAAGTTACAAATACCTTTGTGCTAAAGATGTACAGAAAATAAACAACGTTACAATGCACAAATGAGCAGAGATACTGCAGACACGTGTTTCGGCGTTACAAGGAACGCCTTTATCAATGCAAAAAGTTGTGAGCTTATGGATGCACAGACATCCGACAAAAGCAACGGAAACAGAAGCGAACAGCTTAAAAAGCAAACATAGCGGATTACATGAACACCAATAAAAAAATTCGAAGCCAAAAAAGATCCAATGGGAAAATAAAGAATGAACCGAAGCTTTCTACCAGGTACGAAATGGAAAGAAAGAATTCGATTGGCGACACGATAAGCCAAAAGGCTAACATAAAAAAAAAAAAAAAAAAAAAAAAAAAAACACTAGGTTAAACTGTTAACCGCAAGAACAAAAAAGGAGCAGAATGAAAGAAAGCGAATCGGCAAAAAAAAAAAAAATTAAAAAAAATAAAGACAAGTAGAAAATGGAAAATGCTAGCAAAATCAGAGGAATAAATTAGAAAGGGAAAAGGCAAAAATTATACAAAAGGACGCCAAAAATAAGGAATAGCATTGAGATCGTTAACTAAGTCAGAACTGTTTTTCAAAATATGGAAGGATTCCCAGAAATCAAGATCTGATGGGCTGGGGCATTTTTGGACAATTTGAAAAGAATTAGAATCGAAAGAATGATTCTTTTCCCAACAATGTTGCGCAATACTAGACTTATTCAATTGTTGCTTTTTCACATAATTCTGATGTTCCTTTAAGCGGAATTTCAAAGCACGTCGCGTTTGTCCGATATAAGAGAGATTGCAATTGCAATTAATTTTATAAATACCACAACTGTTAAGAGGATGAATGGGATCTTTTGGAACCAAAATGTCGGACAAGTCAGCCTGCCCTCTAAAGGAGTTCTAGTAAAAGCGTAAAGAATAGGATGAGTGAAGCAAAAAGCCAATCAGCACATTGAGTATGGTCAGGTGCTTTAGCATACGTGTGAGCTCATTATCTTTTGTGAGCAAGTGCACTTTATGTATCAGTTTAAACGACTTCGAGTTTCTAAGCTAGCTTAAAATGTTGCACAATGGATCTCTCAGAAGACCTCTGAACGACTTAGTTCGAGGTTGCATTTAAGGAAAGATTGAGTTTGGTAAAACTGTGTCTGCGTCAATTGGCATTGCTTATAGCATTATTTGTTGACGTTGGAAAATATTTCTAACTGGTAAGAACAGCGGTTGACTGTTTTTCAATGGTCGTTAGAAAAAATCACCGATCACGGGGTTAAACGGCCAATATATTGACCAGCAGGGAAGATAAAACAGGCAGCAGTAATCTGGTGAAATAGTGAAAGATATATAGTGGACGCCGCTTTATGTGATCACGGTTAATGTTATCAATTGGTTAATGTTATGAGAATCGCTAAGTCCCGTCCTGTTGTGTATAAGTAGGTATAACCAAAAATCATCGCTTATTGTAATCAGAGCTTCGTATTATATCAACTTAAGAAGTTATTTTCATTAAATCAGTGAGAAAATGCAAGAAAAAAAAAATCTCTCTTTTTCTCTCTTTTGTTTTTGCTTTTAAAATATTTTCTGAGATCCTGTTAGAAAAGGTATTTATGCCCACCCGTTACAAGGCTAAGGATTTCGAATATTGAATAGAGATTGTTGAGAAAATCGGAACTTCTACTGCATTGATAGCTGACATTTTTTGCGAAGGTGTCATTAAAGGATCAAACTTCAACATTGGATTCGGATGATGATCATCCTAAAAGCGTCGTCGAGGAAAAAGATCCGACTGCTGTTCACACGAGAGAGAACCGAAGGGGGGGGACATCTGGAAATTTATTAAGCAATATGATGACAAATGTTTTTTAATGAATTGCTGCGTAAACGTAAATAATCGACGATTTCTTCTCAGCAAGTCAATAATTTACTTATTGTATAAGTTTGACATGTTTTCCTTGTTACCATATTTTTTTCGATAACTACATTTGTTCCATATTAAGAACAGATGAATTTAAATAATCAGTAGAAATCACCAATCAACTTATATGGTTCATTATAATCAATTGGTTATTGCTATCAAATCACTTGCATCCAAATGTGATCACATTAAGCGGCTTCTACTGTACAACAGACTGTTGGACTACTGATATCGCTTCTTACCGTAATCAAGAGGCAGCATTGCGTTGGTCTGTTAGTCCCATCATTTGTTAGGAGTCTAATTTTAACAGCTGCTCCCCGTAGAAAATGGTTTATGGGGTAAAGGGAATTCCAAACTTAGACAAAGAATCCATGACTCTTTATTCTTTGGGGCGAATGGAGAATCAGTCTAGGTGGCTTTTCTGGTCTTATACACATCTGGGTTAAACAAAGCACGCGCAATGACATCTTCTACACGATCCAAAATAACCGGTTTATGAGTTGCGGAGTTCTCTTTTTGGGAGGTATTTTGACTGGTAGTCTTACAGACTTCACATCTTCGAAAGGAAATTAAATCCCTCGAACTCACTATTATAACGAGGTGCTTCTTTTTAGAGAAGCTACAGAACTTCAGTTCCTTTACAGGAAAGAAAAAGCCCTATCATAACTCACGGTAGCTTTTTAAGAGCCGTCGGAAAGAGCGAATTCTAACTACATAGATTTTCTGGCAAGGTCTTAGGATTTAAATCCCGAGCATATATGAACATTTTTAGGAAGACGATTGGCAGGAGGTAATGTATATCCAGTGACAATTCTGGAGCTGCAAATAGCGCTAGAGGAGGAATGAGCAGCAATGCCACAACAATTCATTGCCGACATTCTATTTAGCATCAACAGAAGATGTAACACCTGCACAGCAGTCTGAAAAGGAGTTCACGTCCTTCACTAAAGGCTGGATGATTCTTGGTGAAAAGTAGGTATGCAATTTTTTAAAACTTAGTTTTGTTTTACACCTTTGATTTTTTTTCTGGGGGTGATGTTACATTACTCATGTTTTTACGTCTTGGGGATGTTACTACATTATTTTCATTAATTTAGAAAGCGTTTTGGTAATGTTATGCTAAGGAAACTGCCTCGTCCTCAACTTTTGCACGCCAGCGTTTTCACATAGTTTTTTTTTTCTGTTCGATATATTTTAAGTCATTTTGTTATTGAGTCAACGTTTAAATATTTTCTAATTTAGCGTACATCATATTATTATTATCATAAGAAACGTTGCTTGTCGATTTCCTGCTTTGTTGTTCACTGCGGCAGATTTTATTCGGTTGAAATACCAATCCTGCTATAAAACTTTTAATTTTACATTTTCAAAATTACGAAATTGTACAGTAGGGTGCATCGAAATTTTTTTCTTTTAATATCAAATTCCCAATAAATGCAAAAAAAATTGACTAATAATATAGTTAGTGATCTGATCAGTACAATTTTGTACACATATTTAAAAGAACACTAGGCTAATTTTCCGCACTATTGGAAGTTTGATAATGAAACCAAAAACGCACTTTTTTGATATCCCCTATAGCACAGCGGCACTGCTCGGTATTTTGAGATTTCTTTGAAGTTAGAGATGGGTAAAAGGTCCCGGAGCTGTGATTTTGAACCTGTTCCACAGTCGGAGTCGGAACTGGCAGTTCCGGAAGTGGATCGGAACTGATAGCTCCAAGAGCCGCAGCGCCATCTGTTATCGTACGAGAGCTTTTTAGAAGGGCAACTACCAGGTTCGGATCACTTCCGGAGCTGTTCCTAGAACCTGTTCCGCTACCACCAATCAGCGTTGAGTATTTCATCATGACGCAATCTGATCCGAGTGTCTGATCCCGGAGTTGTTCTTTGCACCTGTTTACGTAATCAGTTCCGATTCAACCAAAACCAATCAGCAGACAGGATTTGATAGCGGAGCAGCTCCAGCGGGTCGGAGTTGTTCTTTGAACCTGTTTACGTAACAGTTCCGATTTAACCTATCAGCAGCGAGGATTTAATAGTGGAACAGTTCCAGCAGGACGGAGCTGTTCTTCGGAACAGGTTCAGTGCTTAGATTTTAATGGCGATATTGCTCTGTTTCACGCTATTCAGACCCGTTATTTGGGGATGGTTTTATTGTCTTTTGATAAAATAGAAACGGCCTGACTGGCGAATTAGAGGGGGTGGGGGAAAGGCATGCAATTCCCAAAAGGACAATGATGATGACCATATACCATTAATTTTTTTATTCATTTCTCCACAATAAAAATAATTTATTTTAAATTATTTCTGGGGTAAAAAAGCCGCATAAATGTACAGTCATAGAAAAAAAAAACGAAACACTCGCTTGTATTCGAAGACTATTAACACTAGAGACACGTGTAATATGTTATTTTTTCAGGAATAATGTGTTCTATAAATTTCTATTGGTAAATTGTTGTTAAGGGGTCGTCTTCATATAAAAATCGGCATCAACTTTAAAATTTTCTATGAAAACCCCCCTTTTTTATCGCATATTTGTGATCAGCAACATCATTTAACTTTGTATACCAAATCGTTTTAAATTTGCTCCAGCCGTTGCTTCACAATTGAACTGAGAAAAAAACCGTCCCGTAATGTTAAAAATATTTTTGATACTCGGGCCTATAATACCTAAACCTCGTTAGGTATGGCAAAGTTTGTTTTTTTATATCAAAGTATGAACCAACCCAACAATGAAAACGTCATTGACTTCCTCTCAGATAAATTTTTGAATTTTTTATGAATTTTAAAATTAATATTTGAAAAAATGATGATCTGGAACCATATAATGTTTTGATGGAGAAACAATCTAGGAGGGGTTTCAAAGGAGAATCCAAAATGGAAGCTCAAAATATCCAGTAGTTTTTGAGATATGCTAAAAGAACCATTTTTAGGGACCATATACAACTATGCAAACTGAAACAATAGCAGGGAATTTCTATGCAAAGAAAGAACAATATGCTTATCCACCAGTTGCAGTACATGCTCAGCGTTTTTATATAGTATTTATTTTTCAACAGTTATAATATGTTGAAAGCGAAACGCTAATAAAACTGCTGAGTATATTTTAAAACTGGTAGGCAATCATATTTTTGTCCATTAGTCAGAAGTCTGCATTCATGTAACATGTAGCAATTCAGAAAACTTTTTACGCGGACACTTGATTTTCATGGAAAACTGTGGTGTTTCGGAAGGTTATTTGGAATAATTTGTAAAGATTAGACGTTTCTTTAAATTCTGAGCCACGGTTTTAACATTTTTGCCAATCCTAATACAGTAGTTTATATAAATACAAGAGGTTACTTTTAAGTTGTAACCTCTCTCCAAAAGGTGTTTGCTGCAACGGTTAGTGCGTAGCTAACAATATGCATCCATCTTTGTTTAATCAAAAAGATAGAATGCTGCGTTTTTCCCTTGAACTCTACACAGTAGGGTTTTCTCTTCCAAATTTCAAAAAAATATTATAACTTTAACTAAACCCGAGAATTTTTAATTAATTACGAAAAGCAAACGTATTATTGCGAGTAGCTTTAGGTATCTTAATCGAAAAAAATATGATCTGTCTACTCTTTGTAAATTTCGACCTTGAAAGTAGCCTTTTAAATGTGGTGGTGGTCCCTAAATCTTTGATCGGTCATAACTTTTGTTCTACTGGTCTTAAAGAGATGCCGCTTGGAACACAGCGTACTTTTGGCCCTCCGCACCTAATTATGTTACCAAATGTAGGGGTTCCCATTTGAAAATTCAGACTTTGAGTTCATTTCACTTTGTATATAGCCCCTTATCAAAATTTTACTCACATAGTTTTAAAGAAGACTTTAATCCATGTCAGAAAACACCTTTCTTTTGTTCTTGGCATGTATAGCAGCCGAATAATTCAGAGTGTTTCGTTTTTTGTCTATTTCCCGTTATAATAAAAGACAGTACGAAAAAGTATCAAGTGCTTATTGCATCTAAAAAATATCGTCAAGTACAAAAATATGCCATTAAAAAAAATATCGCCAGTCAAAACATATCGCCAAGTTGAAAAATTAAAAGGTAGACTGAATATCGAAAATTAAAAATTTGAATAGTATTGAGATGGTGAATGAGCGTAGCACGTTTTAACATGTTCCGCCAAGTGGAAACAGTGTAACAGTTGCACCTGTTCAGCTGCGGAATATACTTTTCCCATATCTTTTAAGTTCGATGACAACACAGATCATCCTCAACAGCTGTATGATTGATCATTGTTCAAGCATTGGAACCTTTACAATCGCGCCGATAAGACGCTATCTTAAATTTCAATCAGAGAACAACTTACGATTGTATAAAAAAATATTAAATTAAAATACTATCAATAAATAGAAAAAAAAACTGGTAGATAATAATATACTTATGCAGCGGTATGAAGACATTGCGCAATGCGAACAGAAGATTCACTGCTTTCACGCAAGTCATTTCGAATTTTCTAGGAATTGATGGAAGGGAGGTGGCAAAGGGAATGTTCTCAATGCAAAATGCACCGATCCAAAACCGGGGGTGGGGTGGGGGCCATTGACTCCCCCTGATCGCTCAAATGATGGGTCTAACTTCTTTTGCAGGTTAATCGTGTAATAGGCTTTTAGAAAAAACAGTGCAATCATGAATCTATTGAGTAGTAAATTACAGCCCCACATTGTGAATTATAAAACTAGTCTATGAAATTGAATTTACGCTTTTAAGTTTGAATAAAGTGGAACTTTTTCTTTAAAATTTTTTATCAAGCGCAAGACTTTCCAGTGTAGATAATAAGTCTAGAAGACCGTGTTTCTCGATGACGATGATTTGTTCAATGACATAATAGCTTTAAAAATAATAAAATACTCCAAAACCTCTTTTTACTTCCTTTTACGTAGTAAAGGAAGTATTGTGATCGCGAAAAAAAAATCACTCAAATTTGAGTCTAAATTTTGATTTTGCTCACCCCCGAATGAAAATTCCTTAGTTTTTTTGACCTGTCAGCACGTGCATATGTACAGTCATAGAAAAAAAAAACGAAACACTCTGAATTATTCGGCTGCTATACTTGCCAAGAACAAAAGAAAGGTGTCTTCTGACATGGATTAAAGTCTTCTTTAAAACTATGTGAGTAAAATTTTGATAAGGGGCTATATACAAAGTGAAATGAACTCAAAGTCTGAATTTTCAAATGGGAACCCCTACATTTGGTTACATAATTAGGTGCGGAGGGCCAAAAGTACGCTGGGTACCAAGCGGCATCACTTTAGGACCAGTAGAACAAAAGTTATGACCGACCAAAGATTTAGGGACCACCACCACATTTAAAAGGCTACTTTCAAGGTCGAAATTTACAAAGAGTAGACAAATCATATTTTTTCGATTAAATTACCTAAAGCTACTCGCAATAATACGTTTGCTTTTCGTAATTAATTAAAAATTCTCGGGTTTTGTTAAAGTTATAATATTTTTTTGAAATTTGGAAGAGAAAACCCTACTGTGTAGAGTTCAAGGGGAAAATGCAACATTCTATCCTTTTGATTAAACAAAGATGGATGCATATTTTTAGCCACGCACTAACCGTTGCAGCACACTCCTTTAGAGAGAGGTTACAACTGAAAAGTAACCTCTTGTATTTATATAAACTACTGTATTAGGATTGGCAAAAATGTTAAAACCGTGGCTCAGAATTTAAAAAAAACGTCTAATCTTCACAAATTATTCCAAATAACCTTCCGAGACACCAGTTTTCCATGAAAATCAAGTGTCCACGTAAAAAGTTTTCTGAATTGCTACATGTTGCATGAATGCAGACTTCTGACTAATGGACAAAAAAATATGATTGTCTACCAGTTTTAAAATATACTCAGCAGTTTTATTAGCGTTTCGCTTTCAACATATTATAACTGTTGAAAACTAAATACTATATAAAAACGCTGAGCATGTTCTGCAACTGGTGGATAAGCATATTCCTCTTTCTTTGCATAGAAATTCCCTGCTATTGTTTCAGTTTGCACAGTTGTATATGGTCCCTAAAAATGGTTCTTTTAGCATATCTCAAAAACTACTGGATATTTTGAGCTCCCATTTTGGATTCTCCTTTGAAACCCCTTCTAGATTGTTTCTCCATCAAAATATTATATGGTTCCAGATCATCATTTTTTCAAATATTAATTTCAAAATTCATAAAAAATTCAAAATTTTATCTGAGAGGAAGTCAATGACGTTTTTATTGTTGGGTTGGTTCATACTTTGATATAAAAAAACAAACTTTGCCGTGCCTATCGTGGTTTAGGTATTATATGCCCAAGTATCAAAAATATTTTTAACATTACGGGACGGTTTTTTCTCAGTTCAATTGTGAAGCAACGGCTGGAGCAAATTTAAAACGATTTGGTATACAAAGTTAAATGGTGTTGCTGATCACAAATATGCGATAAAAAAGGGGGTTTTCATAGAAAATTTTAAAGTTGATGCCGATTTTTATATGAGACGACCCCTTAACAACAATTTACCAATAGAAATTTATAGAACACATTATTCCTGAAAAAATAACATATTACACGTGTCTCTAGTGTTAATAGTCTTCGAATAAGAGCGAGTGTTTCGTTTTTTTTTTCTATGACTGTACCTACCAACATATAAGCAGCCGAAAAAATTTTTCAACCACCCCCGAGTTAATTACGACGAGTTTTCGTGTGACGTCTGTATGTACGTGTGTGCGTATGTGGGTCGCATAACTCAAAAACTATATGCCGTAGAAGCTTCTAGCTTGGTATGTAGGCTCTGAGGATGGTCTAGTTGTGCACCTCCCCTTGTGGTTGCATTTGAATGTTCCCAAGGGGGTGTTTTACCCCTTTTTTGGGGTAAATCAGTGTTAATTTCAATGCAGACTCAAGTGATACGAATTGGCGCGACCACTTGGCGATATGTCGCCAAGCTTTTGGTCGCCAAGTGTTTGACGCCAACTTGGCGACATATCGCCAAGTTGGCGACAAATTTGGCGAAATATAGTTTTTTTTTTTGAATTTGGGTTCAACTTGGCGCAATTGGCGATATTTTGCGAAAAATTCACTGAATGATATTAAAATCAGCAATATTTAGAAAATGAACCATTGTAAAACATTTGTTTGCATTGTTTCGAAGCAAACTAGGGGTGTAAATGTTCGAATTGATATCTTGCTCACTCATAGCATAAATTTAACACTTAAGGCAACTACTAAGAAATTTACACATAAAAGGAAGTAGTGTGGGGTCCATACCAGATTTTTTTATGCTTCCTTTCACGCATCCTCTACTCGACACGGTTTTTGTAGTATCACTGATGGTAAAAAGTTCCATCTTTATTAAAGATGCATAGATCTGAAAAGTTATGTAAAATTTCTCTAAAGACATTCTTTGTTAGCCCATCATTAAGAAATATAAAATGGAGCAAGATTGTCTTTTATTTCATTAAATACAAGTCATTTACGAGCACTATTCTTAAATTTTGAAATAAAAAATGGTTTTTAATTGACTATGATTTGAAACGAACAGAAAATTAAAAAATAATTTCTCAGGCACTCATAGATTTAAAGCCCCATAGAGACTCAAAACTTAATTACTGGAAAATTTGTGATTAGAAATTCTTAATAGCCGTCAAAATAGTTGTAAGGCGTAGTATACCAACGCCTCACCACAGTCGCATGATTATACGGCATGTAAAAGATTCCTTCGGGTATTCATTGAATGATTTGAATGTCCTTCGTCAAAATTAAACTCTTAGTGAAGTTTTGCATCGAAAAGAGCCCAAGTGCCTCCATCTGGCGGCAACTAGGCGTCAAAATTATCTGATGCCAACGCATCACAGTGCCTTAATGGTGGCACATGCAAAGACTGGATGCTTTATCGGGGGATCGGACTGGGTCTGCAAAAGGGCGTTTTCTCGCTTACGCAGCCCCATTGGAAAGAAAAAAAAAACAGTTGTATGATTAAAAGGAAAAACCGGGGGGGGGGCGAGCAAAAGTTAAAAGTTGCATTAAACTTTAACTTACAATTTCATTGCACTGCAAATAATATAAATTGATGCTGTAAGTTGTTCTCACTGAGTGGTACACTCTACACCTCTTACGGTTATGTAGAACTCACTCTCCATGTTTTTCCTTCAGATCATACAAGCATTTTGACAGCTATTACAAATTCATAATCAAGAACAATTTCTTCGAAGTTCTGAATCATTATGGGGCTTAGTTGAAGAAATCAACGTTTGGCTAAGCGAAATTATATTTGACATACATTTCCGTTTTTAAAAACATGGTAAAATTAAAACATTTTCTATGAAAAAAATTTTTTTGTCTTTTAATATTATATTAGTTTTTTCCGTTTTTAAATATTGTGTATAAAGTTTTGCAGTCAAGTTTTAAAATTTTAATGAGATATTGACAGAGTCTTGCGATACATTTTCCAGTACTTACATCAAAATTTTGCCAATCTATAATATCCCTAGCAGATTCATATTCACATAACTATGTATATTGCTTTAAATATGTAAGACATTTTAAGACAAGTTTGGTTCAACAATAACCATGATCAACAATAAGTTTTCAATTGAAGGCTTACCTACATTTGGCATGAAATAATTTCAAAAAATATAATTCACGTTCAAATTACCTTGAAACTTTGGTGCAAATTTTATACAATGCAGAAAAATTTGGGTTTCCCTCAGAGATTTAGTTCCAGTTTGTGAGAGATTTTTTTTTTCTGTCCTCATATTGGAGGATTTGTGCAAAAATGTTGGTTAAAATTGAAATAAACTAGTAATTAACTGTTAGTTTATTAATTTTATGCGATTATAAAATGAATTAATTAACAGTACTGCATTATAATACTATGGATACAGTAAGTTGCAAGGTTCCACCCCAACAGAAAAACACCAAACCAAGCATGGTAAAATGCATGGTAAAATGCATTTTGAACAAAAAACAGCTTTTTTTAAATTCGAACATAATAACAACAAAGTCAACAAGAAAAATAAGAAAAACTGCTCCATACAAATTCTCCTTTTCCTAGTAATCGAGTAGAGCGACGTGTTTCTTCAATCAGAATTCAATAAAGTGAAGAAATGTTATGGAGCTGTAATCGAAATTTGTTTTCCTCCCTACCAGACGGCGATATCCTTTGAATGAACTTGAAATGATTTTGTCTATACCACTGCAGATGTTTGCTTTTACTTACTGAAGCAATAATAATAGACGATTTGGGAATAACATCACGATTTGTTTAAAGGAAAATTAAATATGTATCATGCGGGAAATAAAGAAACTTGTGCTGAATAATAAAAGATAATACAATATTACAATACGTGGTTTCTTTCAAATCAGTACAGTAAACCAGAGTACCCACAGGGTGGAGGGATTATGGCGCAAGTTGCGCCATCAAAAATTTGGGGTGGGGGGGGGATTTTTTAAACTAATTTACTTATTTATTCAAATTATTAATTTCTTTTTTTACATTAAATTATTCGCTGATTGTTTTAATTTAAATTATTTACTGATTTTTTAAGTGAAATTATTCATTAATTTATTTTTTTAATTGAAATTATTTCTTTATTTATTTTTTTTTAATTTATTTATTGACTTTTGTGTGTGCTTGGAATGTCTGGAAGGGGGAAAAAGCGATTATATTCTGCGAATAATTAGTTCTTTTAAAAGATTACTTAAAAAAAAATAATAAAAGTTAAAATTTAAAGAAAGAAATAATATTTAAAAAAATAAATAAATAAGATTTAAAAAATAAACAAATGATATTTAAAAACATAAATAAAATAAAGAGGGATAAAAATAAAAAGCACAATAGCACCACTGCAGTAAACGCTCGATTATCCACGAAGGTCTCCGGAATGAAACAAACATTATTAACAGATATTTTTCGAAAAAGCGCGAATTTGTTTTTCTTAATATTTTTTTCCAAGAGTGGGGTGTACTTCATCCAATAAAAAATTTTACTTGGACGTTATCGTAAGTACCACTTCTTTATAGATTTTATATGCTTGAGAAACTACTTTCTTTACAAATATAAAAGTAGTATATTTAATACTATTATTAATACAAACGGCTGAACTAGTATATTATAGCATGTTGATGTATTATAAGTGTTTCAGATGTTTGTATGTAACGCTGAATAGAAGATAAAATTCACATTCTTTGCAAATATAAAAGTAATATATTTAATACTATTATTAAAATATCGTAAAGGCTTAACTATATTGCATGTTGATGTATTACCTAATTTTAGTTTTAATAACTCTAAAAGCGTATTTTTCAGTTTTTTAAAACTATAATTAGTTATTTTTCGTAAATACGTTATTCCAAGGAAAGAAAAAGTTTTATTTTTCTACCTATGCTGCGGGCTAACGTAACAATCGCAAAAGTGTTGATGTGTAATCGCAAACGTATTTAGCAAGGCGTTGTTCCGTATTACTTTCTTCCCTTTGACTGTAATTGTATTAAACATTTGGCTTGATAACTGTTGGAATGTCCGTTATGTATATTTTTGTTTTAGTTTTGAAAAAAATATTCCAAGTATGACAATAATTCTCAGTTTCTGTATGATAATTTTAAAAATCATTTAAAGAACAAAAATAATTTAATTATCAAAAAAAAAAAAAAGTATTGTTGAAACTCATTTGAGAAGAGTTCGCTTAATTTCGACAGTGTAAAGTATTTATGGTTCATCTTCCACTTCTTACAAAATACGAAATAAGTTGTTAGCAATTTAAGATTAAAAATCTATTAAGCATTTACTTAAATTTCAATCTTCTTAGTTTAATCCTTATTTCACAATTGTCTCTTATTTTCAATAGCAACACAACGAACACGGTAATCAAGTGTGATAAATTTCGAGAATTCAAATCTTGACGTACAACTTAAGATTTACTGTCTAACTTCAACTCATTGCTTGTAGTAAACACACAAGTTCACGAGAACATCATTCAACTAAACTTCCGTACTTGCTCTGCATTCTTGAATGTACTTAAGTGCCAATTCATAAACTTCGGCTTTAGATGGGAAGTCAGTCCACAATTTCAAAGATCTTTGATTCTACTGGGGTAGCTTAGATTTTGATTTAGCTACTGAATAACTTATTTGTGCCTTAACTTATCTATTTTGATTGCTTCCTGAAAATTGTAGCAACAGCAGTAAAACTTTTTTATTTTTATTTTCGTACATTATTTCGTTTATCACCATCAATATAATTCAGCCGAAGTTTAACTGACTTCGAGCTTTAAATCAAAGGTTAATTATAAGCTCGAATCTGAATTCATTTTATAGCAAAAAATACTATAAATAAGTTTCTTATCTGAATAAAACAGCTATAAAACTCCTAAACGTCACAGATTGTTTTCAGGAAACTTCCCAGAATTTCGCAGGTTTGCAACAGTGTTCTGTGAAAGCAGGTGATGTAAAAAGTGGGAACTTATGGTTGCAACGACAAAAGCTTTTGTCGGATGTCTTTGCATCCATCAGATCACTTTTTTTTTCATTTAGAATAGCGTTCCTTGTAACGCCAAAACACGTGTCTGCATTATTCATTCGCGTTTTTGCTTTTAATCAATACTCCTTCAGTCAGTTCATTACTCTACTTACAATTCAAAATCACTACATATAAAAATGGATGTATGTCTGTTCCTTATACAAATCTAGTTTTTGTCGGATTTTCATCAAACTCGGCACAGAGGCTCCTTGGAGCACTAGAATTCACATAGGCGGGGTTTTGAAATTTTGAAAACGTCCAAAAAGCTCAAAATTCAAATTGTTGACTAAAAATGGCAATTTTCTTTCAATTTTGAACATAAAGAGTAATAGAGATAAGCCTTTAATCATACAAATTGATAAAATTTAACACATTTAAATATGAGTATTTTCCAACAAAGATTACGTTTAACAATGAATTATCAATTTATTCCTATTTCATTTTAGAATGAAATTCGTTAAAAACAATTATAATTCATGTTCTAATTACCATGGAACATTGGCACAAATATTGTATGATGCAGAAAAATTAGAGGTTACCCGGGAAAGGCCGGATAATAACTAGTGAGAAAAAAGTTAATACGGGAAATGGAGCTGAAGAATTCAGTGTCTGTAATTTTTTTTAAAGTTTTTTTGTGAGCCTATGGATGCAAAGATATATAAGCTCACATGTTTTACATTGAAAATGGCTTTCCCTGTAAGGCCGAAACACGTTTCTGCTGTATTCCTACGCATTTCTGCTATTCAAAGCTGTATTTTTGCTTTTAATTAGCATTCAGCCTGCCAGTTTATCACTAAAAGTACGCTACACACACTTCAATATGTGAAACAAATTAATACGTAAAATGGAGATGAAGGATTCGGTGTCCATACTGTTTATTGAATGTCACCGGTAATGGATATAGATCTCAATGAAACTAACCCTTTTCAGAAGCACTCGCCGCCCATTGGCTGGATGCGTTGTTTAGGATATTTGGATAGCAGGATTTAATTTCGGCAAGGTAATGGATGTTCGATTGGTATTGTGCTTCTTTTAATAATGTTCTACAAATTCGGAGACGTATTTAAAAAAAAAGAAAGGTATTTTTCTCAATTCGTCAATTGTTTTTTGTCCTAACGCAGCACCTTTCAATTAAATATGTATTTTCACCTTTTAATGACATATTTTATTGAAAACTAGCTGCCATGGCAGCTAGATTAGCTTCCTGTGGCAGGTTGATGCATAATGTCCCCCGCCATCCAACTTTTACCCCATTCTGATGTTATATTATTTGATTTTATTCAATTTTTATAAGACTTCAAGACATACTACGTACGTGGCCCAATAATGCCCCAAGTAGCTAGCTGCGTTGCCCGACGTTGCACGGGCGCTTTGCGCCTTCAAAGGAGTAAAGAAATTTTCAACAAACTACTCGCCGCCAAGGCGGCTCTCTAACAGACGCTTCACGCCTTTACTTTTTTCCTGCATCAAAAAAACATTCAAATTGTTGAGATGTTTCGTGCCTTCAAAATGGTGAGGAAAGTTTCAACAAGTTCAGCTCGCTCAAGGGAAAGAAGCAGACATAAATACTCAGTTTTTAATGTAAGTAGATGACTTTTCAACTAATTTATGTTTCAAAAAATTACAAGTAGCGATAAAAATACGACGTACGTGGCCCGCTAAAGAGTTTCATGTTTGATTTAGTTAAGCTTACATTCAAAATGCTCCTTATCATTGTTATTACTGTTTCATAGCAACCACGTTTTGCAACAATGGATTTCATATTTAATCATTTAGGAGAAATCGCTTGAAATTTTGACTACTTATTAATTGATATCTTCGTTAATTAAAATATTATAATTATATAAATAAATTAAACTAATAAAGCCTGAAAAATTACCTGTCTATCGGTACCTGGTTCGACTTTCAGTTCATTGGCGTTCAGGAGAAAGAAGCATGACATAGATAGATATAAAGAAAGAAAGATATTCAGTTTTTAATATAAAGTAGATACTCCCAAAGAGTACTGAAAATTTAAATCAGGCATATATTTCGTGATATTTGGTGTATCCAGCTTACTTTCTTTTTTTTTCTTTTGCATTTATTAACTTATTTTGGAAACTTTTGACCGTCCGTACCTAATTATGCAACCAAATGTAGGGGTTCCGATTTAAAATTCAGACTTCGCGTTCATTTCAATTTGTATATGGCCCCTTATCAAAATTTTACTCACACAGTTTTAAAGAAGACTTTAATCCATGTCAGAAGATACCTTTCTTTTGTTCTCTGCAAGAAAAGCAGCCTAATAATGCAGAGTGTTTCGTTTTTTTTTTTTTTTTTTTCCTATGACTGTACAAGTTTATACTAATTTAAATTTCATTCATCAAATGAAACTGCAATAAAAATTTTGAGAAAAAAAAGTCTAATGAAAATCACATTTTGGAATAAGTTTGAAAATTTTAGAAAAGGGGTTTGAACCTGAAAAACCACCCTCTTACACACGGCCCTGTATACTAGGGTGGAGCGAAAAAAATGAATTTTTGATTTTCTTAAACGGGTACCTTTCATTTACTGTGAATGAGGATAAGTAACAATTCTGTAAAATATTTCACTTTTGCGATGTCATCTTTAGTCTGCACATTTGGCCTAAAGTTTTGAAATTTTTTTTTTTTTTTTAGATTTTTCAATTTGTTTAAAAAAATATTGCAAATGATAAGACTAGTGACGGGTGGTTATTAAATGGAAGAAAAGGTGTGAAATATGTAAGGAATTTTTTCAAACCATTTCAGATTTTGATTTCAGTTCGTGCATTACGCTCTAAGTTCAGCAAATTTCCCAAAATTTCTGATATTTTCAACATTTTTTAACTCAGTATTTCCTCTCAATATTCACTTGAATTGACTTCAAACTTGTTTTTATTCATTTTGTAATTACTTTGAACTTTGCAACTCTTCGGTAACTCATGTGAAACTACCCGGGACTGTTACACGAGGAGGTGACCGCTCTTCTAGTCCTACACGTGAGCCCTTCCTTCCAACCAATGCTAGCACGTATTTACATTTCTTAGATACGTCTTTAACAACAAAATTATTCCTTTGTGTCGTAAATGGATTAAATATTTCTGTCAGATATCCTCGTTTTTACTAAACTTTTTCTTTTGAAGAGCTTGTTACCTATTTGACACGTCTTTCAACTGATTGAGTCTTGAATGGGAGTTTAAAAAGAGCGCATTCAGAAATCATATAGAAATTCGCAGCTTCCAGTAAGCTTTGTAAATATTGTGTTGTTAAATTACATGTAAGAGGTGGCTTTGTAATTTCCACATCATGAAAAGAAATGATATCGATGTATTCTGACTTTTGATTTATGTATGTAATGTATGAAAATAGATTTTTATCTGTTTTTGGGATCTGCTTGCTTTCTCACTTGTTTGCTTGTTTGTTTTCTAGATTGAGCGTTGATAATACGAGTTTCTTTGTATGCTCTCTCTTATGAACGAACTAGAGTTGCCCGGATGCTTATTAATACAACATAGCTCTAAAAAAATATTTGATTGAATTCTATCTACATGGGAATATAAAAACTTATTTCGTGCTAAAATGAAATAGGTGAGCCTTAAACTAATAAATAATAATTAATCGTAATCTTTGTTGGAAAGTACTCATATTTAAATGTGTTACATTTCATCAATTTGTATGCTGAAAGGCTTATCTTTTTTACTCTATCAATTCAAAATTGAAAGAAAATGGCCATTTTTAGACAAAAAATTTGAATTTTGAGTTTTTGGATTTTTTTTAAATTTCAAAACCCATCCTATGTGAGTTCTAGTGCATCAAGGAACCTCTGTGCCAAGTGTGTTGAACATCCGACGAAAACGGGATTTGTATAAAGAACAAACATACATGCATCCATTTTTTTATATATGGATATCGATAACAGCATATTTATAGGGTACAAAGCATACATTGCTTTGAGTTGATGTGAATACAATTTTCTGCTTTTCCCCGGAGAGATAAGTGTAACTCTTTATAATCTCACACAAATTCATAGCTAATTTAGTAACGTCTGCACTTCATCCTAAAAGAGCAAGGACACTTTTACCGCGAAAGTTATTAACCCTTTTAAAAAATATAGTCTGAAGATTATGCTTGCTGTAGTCAACCATCTGGCTTGGGTAAGCTTTCTTGGACTTCTGTTTCATAATTTTTTGGATATTTTTCCAGTCAAAACTATCTTGCTCAGCTCATGAAGTTACTGTTGCTCAGGATTTAAATCATCTTTATTGTCAAAATCGATCTGATTAATGACAAATTCTGTAGGTTCATATTGAACTGATCAGAAAGTATAACATGTTGTTTAGCTTCAAGCAACAGGCCCAAAAAATCACTTTGGTCCACTGGTAGGTCCATCTAGCTTTTACAAAAAATGCCGCAAATTAAGCTCATTCAAATGTAACTGGAAAATATCCTATTACAGAGGTCTATCAAGTTTTTCTTCCAGTTTTCCGTTTTGCACCTTTATATTTTCCCGTCTTTGTAGTGCATCCATCAAAACCAATGCAAATAATTTCCTATTCAAAAAAACATTTTATTGTTCCTGACTTGTCTAAAAAATGTAAATGTGTGCTCTCATTGGTTGGAAGCAAGGGGAGCGCGGGTGGCACTTAAAGTGCGGCCACTTCCTCGTGGTGAGTCCAGGATAATTTCAATGAGCAAGCAAAGAGTTGAATAGTTCAAAGAAACAACAAAATGATTAAGAAAATGTTTTGAAGGCACTTTAAGTAAATATTGAGAGGAAATATCAAATTATAAAACTTCTGCTCAATATTAAAAATATCGGAAATTTCGGAAAATTTGATGAACTTTGGGTCTAATGCGCAGACTGAAATCATAATCTAAAATGGTTTTAAAAAAATCCTTATATATTTCAAACCTTTTTCTTCCATTTAATAATCACCCGTCACTAGTTTTATCATTTGCAATATTTTTTAAAAATATTTGAAAAATCTAAAAAAAACTCAAAAATTTCATAACTTTAGGCCAAATGCGCAGACTAAAGATCACGTCGTAAAAATGAAATATTTTATAGAATTGTTACGTATCCTCATTCACAGTAAATAAAAGGTACGCATTTACGAAAATCAAAAATTCATTTTTTTTCGCTCCACCCTACTGTATACCCTTTGTCTTAGACTTTTGATGATGACTTTTCTAAGAAAAAGAATATTCCGTATAAACATGCGCTTAGAAAGCAATTTTCAAATTCAATTTTGAGAAATTCAGAAGTACAAAGTACTTAACCAACCATTTAGTGTTTAACAACACGAAAAATTGCTTAAACCAATTGAATTGACGATTCTACGAGTAAACCACCTCTTAATAAAGCTCACACACACACATTAAAGAAGTAACCATCTACTTTAATGATACATTCCCTGAGTTTCTTAGCCCACTAAAAGTTCTAGTTGTCTTTAAGACAAATAAGATCCAATTATCTCTACTTCCCCTTGAACAGTCTTACTGATTTAAAAGACTGTGAAATAAAATCTCTACTACCTCTTACTAATCTATTGGGAATTGAATTTCTCCAGTTTACTCCTTATGGGTCTCCAAGCATCATATTTCCTTCCAAACAGAAGGGTTTTAGAAAGTTGAGGAAACTTTTCTGAAGTAAACTACTTATTTCCCTTACAAATGATGGAATTAAGGTAACTATTAGTGAGCTAAGCACGTCTACTATAACAGTAAGTATTTTTAATTGCTACGAATTTTAGCTCAATAGCTCTAATTACCGATGGGAATTTCATATCAATAAAATAAGCATTTTGTAATGATAATTTCATATCAATAAAATGCGCATGTAGTAATGATAACAACAGTTCTTAGTTTGTATTTAAGTTTTCTTCCCCCTTTTCCTTGCTCTGTCATGTTTTTTTAACAAATATTTTTGGAAAAGTCAAACGTTAAATCTATTCTTGATCGTAAGATTAATTTTACAATATGATGTGCTGTCCTCTGTTAATAAAAAGTGGGACACCCCTATGGTTTATTTAAATCGAGGGTTTTGCTTTTGGTTTTAGTTTGCGGTTTAATATTAGACCTTGTTATAAACTGCAGTGTAATAGTAAAAAGAAAACACAATAATTTTGCTTCGTGCTTCCGAATTATTTTTTTTACTAGCAAACGCTTTAATAACGATTATTTTAATCACTTATAATGCTACAAAAAGATTTTTTTGTATTATTAACCAGCATTCAAAAACGTCAAGTGTTAGAACTAGACCTACCTTTATTGATAACATAAACAAAAATTTGAATTTTTAAAAATTAAATTGCGTTGACCAAATTATAAAAATCGATCTCATTATTTTCATAATTTTCAATGTGATGAATTGATTTGACAAATTGAATAAATTGAAAGTAAATTGCCTTAAACCGTTGAATTAGAAAGAGAAAAATACTTATTATGCTACTTCAAATAAAACTGCAGCATAATGAAATGTCAGGCTTATCCAAAAGCCTTTGGGTAGAAAATTTGACAACACTCCATTACTTCTAAACATTTTTTAGAAATCTTAGAAATTGTGTACTTAAACCTTCTTTACTTTCAAAGCAGTTGCTCTGATTCTTTCATAAAATATTCAAACTGAAAGATATTGAGTTTTTTTTTTTTCTAATTTTCCTATTCATTAAAAATGTATGGGGAAAAGCTTATCATCTATTACTTTAAAATTTTATGTTTGAAAACCAACATTCTTAAAATATTCGAAGGGCTACTATGTAAATGCTTATCAATATTTGTATAATTAAAAATCAGAATACAAAACTAAACGTATACATTTTTTTGAAGTTTTATCGATGCGTATGAAGCAAAAGAGAATTTGTTAAAGTAGATGTTTTATTAACTTTTAAAAGCAATCATCGTTTTAAAAAAATATGTAAATATGAGCATATTTACTACTGGAAAATTACTATTTCGTTTAATATTTTAGATTTTAAATAAAAAAATTTATTAAAAGTAAACAGTTTGAACTTAACCTTTTACGAGAGAAGAATGTACCTTACCCCAAGTAAGGCTCATATAACAGGGGAGCTGACTCATCCGACATTTTGGTTCCAAAACGGTTGGCGTGGAAACTCTGGTATCTGTACTCAAGTCGCATTGAAGAAAAGTGGGAGCTAAGCTTGAATTGTAGCTGCATAGATGATATTTGACTATTTTTGTCTATACGATAAAAACATTTCATAAACTAAGGCTTAAAACAAGTGCAAAATAAAAATAGACCCAATTTCATGAAATATTTCCCAATAAACTGTTTTTAAATTCGAGAAATAAGTTATCTTTTTAAATGTACCTAATATGGTGCTTTATCCAACTAATCATAAGTTATTTTACGCCAAAGCAACCAGGTATAATATTAATGTGTTTCAAATACCTGTAACAAGGCTGGATCCAAGAATGTCTTGGAACCATAAATGTCGGTATAAGTCAGCCTGTCCTCTAAAGGAGCTCTAACCCCAAGGACATTAGGACATGATTCAAATTGTTATACCGATCATACATCCATTAGATGGCCGCGATTCAAACCCGGTGCCGAGGATGACAAAAAATGTGTTTTATACCACGGAAAAGATTTAAAAAAACATTTGATTAATAAAAAAATGATTTTGCGTAACAGCGGTTTAAAAAAAAAATCTATGAAATGAAAATGAAGTTTACTCTTAACGACAAAACTTGTACAGTCATAGAAAAAAAAAAACGAAACACTCTGAATTATTCGGCTGCTATACCTGCCATGAACAAAATAAAGGTGTCTTCTGACATGGATTAAAGTCTTCTTTAAAACTATGTGAGTAAAATTTTGATAAGGGGCTGTATACAAAGTGAAATGAACTCAAAGTCTAAATTTTCAAATGGGAACCCCTACATTTGGTTACATAATTAGGTGCGGAGGGCCAAAAGTACGCTGGGTACCAAGCGGCATCACTTTAGGATCAGTAGAACAAAAGTTATGACCGATCAAAGATTTAGGGACCACCACCACATTTAAAAGGCTACTTTCAAGGTCGAAATTTACAAAGAGTAGACAAATCATATTTTTTCGATTAAATTACCTAAAGCTACTCGCAATAATACGTTTGCTTTTCGTAATTAATTAAAAATTCTAGGGTTTTGTTAAAGTTATAATATTTTTTTGAAATTTGGAAGAGAAAACCCTACTGTGTAGAGTTCAAGGGAAAAACGCAGCATTCTATCTTTTTGATTAAACAAAGATGGATGCATATTGTTAGCTACGCACTAACCGTTGCAGCAAACACCTTTTGGAGAGAGGTTACAACTTAAAAGTAACCTCTTGTATTTATATAAACTACTGTATTAGGATTGGCAAAAATGTTAAAACAATGGCTCAGAATTTAAAAAAACGTCTAATCTTCGCAAATTATTCCAAATAACCTTCCGAGACACCACAGTTTTCCATGAAAATCAAGTGTCCACGTAAAAAGTTTTCTGAATTGCTACATGTTGCATAAATGCAGACTTCTGACTAATGGACAAAAAATATGATTGTCTACCAGTTTTAAAATATTTTCAGCAGTTTTATTTGCGTTTCGCTTTCAACATATTATAACTGTTGAAAACTAAATACTATATAAAAACGCTGAGCATGTTCTGCAACTGGTGGATAAACATATTCCTCTTTCTTTGCATAGAAATTCCCTGCTATTGTTTCAGTTTGCACAGTTGTATATGGTCCCTAAAAATGGTTCTTTTAGCATATCTCAAAAACTACTGGATATTTTGAGCTCCCATTTTGGATTCTCCTTTGAAACCCCTTCTAGATTGTTTCTCCATCAAAATATTATATGGTTCCAGATCATCATTTTTTCAAATATTAATTTCAAAATTCATAAAAAATTCAAAATTTTATCTGAGAGGAAGCCAATGACGTTTTTATTGTTGGGTTGGTTCATACTTTGATATAAAAAAACAAACTTTGCCGTACCTATCGTGGTTTAGGTATTATATGCCCAAGTATCAAAAATATTTTTAACATTACGGGACGGTTTTTTTTCAGTTCAATTGTGAAGCAACGGCTGGAGCAAATTTAAAACAACTTGGTATACAAAGTTAAATGATGTTGCTGATCACAAATATGCGATAAAAAAAGGGAGGTTTTCATAGAAAATTTTAAAGTTGATGCCGATTTTCATATGAAGACGACCCCTTAACAACAATTTACCAATAGAAATTTATAGAACACATTATTCCTAAAAAAATAACATATTGCACGTGTCTCTAGTGTTAATAGTCTTCGAATACGAGCGAGTGTTTCGTTTTTTTTTCTATGACTGTACGTAAAATAGTTTTGTATATTTTTACTTTAAAAAAGTAGGTTTTATTATGTGGAGTAATACTATTTTTCCACAGAAAAAAAAAGAAAAAAACGCTGTATGATAAATTTAACAAAAACTACATAACAACCTATAAAATTATTGTGAGGACAGCAATGAAAGTGCCAAGACGTGTTTCGGTGCACTCTATTTCAGTGCAAAAAAGAGCCTTATAGATAACAAAATATCCCAACGTTTTTTCTGTTACGTAGGTTCTCTTAATTGTAATTTTCATATTTTTATTTCTGTAATAATTAACAAACAGTAAGATAGAATCATTTGACGTGATTTAATTACAGAACACGGCTGGATTTGGCATCTACGCTTTCTTCTTCTCTTTTTTTTTTACGTGTGACATCATAACATTCTTGAGTACTCCTTTTTGAGATACCTAATGCTTAGTACCACTTCACTACATTCCTTCCAAGATCTCTCTAATATCTTTGGAGAAAATCCTTATTTTAGAAATGAATGCGAATATGCTTTCCCCTAAAGCACTTTAAAATCTATTCACGCATTTTGCGCTTAAAAAAATATTACATTTCTGCTATGGCTACTTACGGAGAAAACTTCTTTTTATTCTGGTTAAACAATTAACAGCCCATATAAAAATAACAACTCAGTCTGACTAATATCAACCTAAAGTTTGTTTTAAAAGTTTAAGTTACTTAAGTTCAAATTGTCACTGTGCTTTGTCAGCCATGAAATGTCATACTCGCATGTTAAATCAAGCCTATTTCACGATAATAAGGTTTGAGTCTTAAAAGCGAGAAGTAAAATAAGGTAATGCGGGCTTTTCGAATAAAAAAAAGAATGAAGACTTATAAATTAAGTTATTTGCTTGAAAGATAAAATATTTTTAATGTGATTATCTTTCAACTAAATAAATCAAATGAAAAATTTTTTAGCTTATGGAGACTTTGCGGTAATAGACATATCATTTTTTCACAAAACACTCTAAAGAGACATTAAATAAGTATATATTTATTTTATTGCATCAACTTAATGAAGAACGCGGACTCTAATATATAAAATAGTTAATTTTTGAAGATTTCCAGAACCAAATATTAAATAATAGTTTTTACTCAGAAACGCACCTATTTTATAAGATAATCTGGCATTGAGTTAAAACGCGTCGCATAAATATTCTCTGGAAAGCTTCAAAATTTAACTGCATTATACAGAAAGAGAGTTTGTTTTATTTAAAAAAAAAATCATACAACGAAAGGGATCTAACGTATTTGGAGTCTTAGTGAAATGATAAAAGGAATGTAAGACCAAATTACCACTAAAAAATATTTACCTGTTCGCATTATAAAAATAATGTTATTGCTAGAAAATGATGCTGATCAGATGAAAAGAATGAACGCTTGTTTGTTTTAGATTCAAGGAATTTCATCTTGTTGTTTGAATGTGGTCTGAGTAGCACTTAAAGACTTATATTTTTTATTATTGATAATTAATTTTTGGAGGATTAATTCATGAACTATACAATAACTTTTAAAATGTAGCGATTCATCAATGTTTATTTTGTGCAATTTTTAGTATGAATAAAATTCTGAAGAAATGAACCGTATTTTATTAAAAGTTATAATACAATTTATTAAAATTTTTTACAAATAGGGAGCAAATATCTGGATGTACTGATTGATTGCAGAAACGTGAATTTTTCAGAAGAAAGTTTATCCTTTAGTATCCATTTTTAATAAATACTTGATTTTAGCCTGAATAGATACTTTAACTGGCACTTTCCTCCCTACTTCTCACCTTTTAACGTAAAGTCTTATAACTGCAAGCTGCTGAAGATGTGATTAGGTCCTTTGAATAAAAGTTATTTTTGCCTTCTTCGCTGATTTCAATTCCGAGTAGGACCCCTTTCAAAGGTAGTAGTGGCCCTAGTTTTCTAACAAGGCTTATAGGTTAAGATCACTATATTTGGGAACTGATTCCTCTTAGGTTTTGGTTCAAAGAACGCACACGTGAAACCCTGGTCTGTGTGCACTAAAATCGTTTCTAAAACTGGTGCTCGATCTAAAGTTGCGTTGCCCGACAAAAGTTTGACTATTTAAGTTTATTCAAAACTAAGTCAGTCCTAAAACAACTGAGGTTTGATACTGCAATACCACATGGGAAACAATTACCGGTAAGCTCCTATTTAGTTGAAGAGGCCAGTGGATAAAAAGGATATGTAACAATTGATGTATACAGAAAAATGCGAAAATCTCTTGGTTATTTTTAGAAAACTAAGATACGTCTGCTAGTCACAGAAATGGTTGGTAACTAAGAATATGACCCCGTTTCACCCGTTGAGAAAAATCCATTTAAGAAACAATACAAAAAAATTTTTGAAAGCTTTTTCTAGAAACTTAAAAATTGTCACATATCACCTTTATCCACTCGCCCATTCAATTTAATACATCAGTTAACTTTCTAGATTCGTTTAAAGCAGCATTTTTTTAATAATTATAATTAGGTATATTTAGGAGGTAGGAACCATCTACTTTAACCCTGCTACTGTGTTCGGGTCCTTTTCGACCCAAAACAGATTTCATTTGCTTATAAATTATCGAGTAACGTTGGTATAGCGTTGTAGCTTCATGAATGTGTTCATTTTCATGTTATATTACAGACATATTTTTTTTGTTTTGATTGAAGCATAACCCTACTTGTCAAAAAAAAGTTTACTAATACTGTGTTCGGGTCCTTTTGGACCCATATGATTAAAAAGCATGTATCAGAGAAACAAAATCATTTTAGGCTTGTTTATTTTATGCATAATTTATGAAACAATAAATAAAACAGTTGTTCATTGTTTTTGTACGTTTTTTAAATATTTTTTAATGGTTATCTTCTGTTTTTCTTTCATTCATTTTTTTTCTTCTTTTTTTTCTTTCTGAATACCATTTCTTCCTTTCTATGAATTGAAATCAGTACCAGTGAAAATGTTTCAAGGTTAACTTTCATAGAACTGCAAACTCTGCAATTATGCCTATCTGAGGGGAATTCCCTTTTACCGCCGCCCCTCTCCGCCGCTTCCCCCGCGCATATGATTCTGTACATAAATCTGTACATCTCATACAAATGTTGTACTGTTCGTATTAGGGATGCACCGATTAATCGGCAGTACCGATTAATCGGCCATAATCGGCCACTTTGCCGATTATTAATAATCGGCAAAATCGGGCCGATTAATCGGCAGAAAAAATATTTTTTAAATATTATGCTTTAAAGTAAACCTTTACTAAGAAATTACAGTATAACCTCGATTTAACGATTGCCCATGGACTATAAAAAATTATCGTTAAATCGAGGATATCGTTAAATTGAGAAAGCATACTTATAAGTTAAACGGATTAAACTACTGATAATTAAGTGAACGCTTAAACATACGTTATTTTGCTTCTATAAGAAAACTGCGCATTTATATTATTTCCAAAGTTATTTCATTGATCTTTGTTTTCTTTTGTTGAGAAAATTTCACTTTTTTCGACCTCATTTTTCTCGACTGATCACTCTCCTCTCAAGGTGCAAAAAAATTGTGTTTGGAATGCTAGAAGTTTGGACGTTACTGAAGGATGAATCTTTTTACTATTGGAGCATGAGGTTTCATGCTGTTGCAAGTAAAATAGTTAGAAAAATATTTTAAATATATACTACTGTATGTTTGACAAGAGATAATTTGGCCCTGTCCGATATCATCGTTAAATCGAGGAAAGCTATCGTTAAATTGAGGAAGTTTTAACATTAAATTCAAGGCATATGAGTCGGGACCAATGAAATGTATCGCTAAATTGGGGAAATCGTTAAATCGAAGTTATACTGTATGATGAATAATTTTATTAAAAATAACAATAATCCTCACCGTTGATGTAAAGTTTTTAATACATTAATTCTCCTATTTTGAATAAAAACGCACATAGTTAATGTAGCAACAGCAACATTTTTCATGGGTCGATACTTTTCTCCTTGCTTTTAGATAATCTTCAATTTTCACAAAGAATAAAGGTCTTGAATTACATGGCTATAATTGAAAAATTGAAACTGAAAGAACTTCAAAATTGGATTGCTCACCACACAGACTCCCCTCCTTTTTTTTTTTTTTGAATTTTCATGTCTAGTTACATAATTAGCAATGTGTTAATGCAACATTATTGACAAGAATATGAAAATTAGTTCAGAGAAATGTGATAAAATTTTGAAATTATTTTGGAAAAATTAGGAATATGGAAGAAAAAATTAGGAACTATTTCAAAAGTTAGAATTGTAAAAAAAAAAAAAAAACGAAGAAAAAACTGTAATGGTGAAATTGGTAGTACTGAAAACAACCATTTTAATCATTAATCGGCTTGACCGATTAATCGGCCGATTATCAACTGCCGATTAATCGGTAATCGGTAATCGGCCAATTTGCTTATCGGTGCATCCCTAGTTCGTATTTCCATTTTTAACACTTCTTTTTAAGCTTAAAAATCTCTAGTAAATTTCTTAAAGTGACAGCTTACATAATTTTGTTAGTTTTCTTTAGTACGAAAACTGGAATTGCTATAATATTTAAATTTTATTTATGTGTTTTCTCGGATTAAATATGTAAAATAAAATACAAAAATTGAGTGATTTATATTTGGAAGTTTCTAATAAAATCAAATATAACAATTAAACTTGAAAAAATATAAAAAAAAGCGGTGTTAGGGAATAAATTACATATGTTGGGTCCATTTGGACCCGAACACAGTATACGTATGTTCGGGACGAACACAGTAGCAGGGTTAATAGCATATTTACAGATATTTTAAACAGGACAAGACTTGGCTTGAAAACAAAACGCTGAACAAGTCGACAAGTCCTTTGAGTGGTTTTAGTCCCAGCAGTGAGCTACGTTATTGCGACCCACATTTTTTTATCAGTGAATGAGCACGAAGTAGTGCTTTTTTTCTCAGTGGAAAAAATCGCTTAGTGAGTACAAAGTAAGACTTTTTTTGTTCGTGGAAAAAATCGACTTAGAAGAGCAAGTAGTAGCACTACTACGTAACCTCTGATAGTATGAAGATTATAATTAATGCAGGTTTTGGATTTTATCTATACTTCGTATCAGTATATAGAAAATATATTTAAGCTTTTTTGAAAATACTTTTTCACACAGGTTAACTAGTATTTTAATCATGCCAACTAGTATTCCAACTAGTATTTTAACTAAAATTTCAATCAAACATATCATAAGTTTCTTTATTCTAGAGGTACTCACTTGTATTATTTCAGAATCAGCTTTAAATTTTCATTTCGTTAGCACACATTTTTAGTGCTTTAATTTTTGAATATTATTTATTTTTAACATCGTAATTGTTCGTAACATTTCATTCACAATTTATTTGATGATTGCTTTACGTTTTATAGCATACTTTTTGAAATTTTTCATTTCTCTGGAGTTTTTTGTGTAATATTTAGCGCAAATAGAAAAGTGAAATGTATAGAAAATAAATTTTGGAAACATAAAGAATTAAGAAACAAGGCGAAGAACAATGAAAAAAGAAAAAAAAGGCATAAGAAAATGAACTAAATTAATAAGTAAATAATCAAATACTAAGAAAAATCTGCTTCAAAAACTGATTGCTTTTCTGGGTGAAAAAAAAAACTTAACCTGTCAGAAACATATTTTGATTTATAATTATCACATAAACGTATTTACCTATCTAGAAAACAACACAAGACCGCCACTGGGTGCTAATGACATTTTCTGAAATGTTGAACGTCATTAGTTTCAGGAAAAACTTAATTTCAGTAACTTGGTTAAAATAATACTGTTTCACATTAAAAAAAGAAACATGTTTTTAAACAACACGACGTCATCATAGTGTAAAAACTGTTTAGTGCAAAAAACAAAACAAAAATGTACTCTCAGTAAAAGAACTTCATTGCAAGTAAATCAAAAAGTATCAGGGTTTTTTTTTTTTTTTTTTTTTTTTTTCAAATCACTTTTAAGTCCAGGAGTAAAATTCCTCTGAAAATGTCGAAAATAACATTTTTTGACTTCAACTTTAAGAAAATAAAGCACCTTCAGCATAAACTCAATTAAAAAAAATGACGAAGAAGGTATTTTTTCCCTTGATCATAACGTGACTTTTTTTTTTCTCGCTACAATAAACATACAGTAGAAAATATGTCTTGAACTCACTTCAACTAACGCCACTACAAGTAAATCTTTAAGTGTCAGTTTTTTTTTCTTCTTTTTTTAGTTCAAATCACACACACACACACACACACACACACACACACACACACTTTCCGGCCCTGTAGTAGAAAGCCTGTAGAATAGGCTTAAAAAAAAACTTTTTTTTTTAAATAGAGCAACTTCAACAGAGGTTAAATTTTAAAAAGGGAAAAAAATTTCCCCCCGTATTCACTATGCGACTTGGCCGGCCACCTTGTCTAGTATTCAGGAGAGTCTGACCGGGATAGAGAGTTTGAATCCCAGCTTGGGCATGGATGCGCTTTCTCTCCCTCCTGTCCTGGTCCTTTCTCTGCTTAAATGAAGGGGCAAGTGGATAAAGGTGATATGTGACATTTGAATACACACAAGTTCAAATTAGGATGTGTTCAATTGTGTTAACTCACAAACACAATTAAAAGGGCAAATGAATAAAGGTGATATGTGACAATGTTTTGAATTTCTAGAAAAAGCTTTCAAAAAAAAAAACATTATTACCTAATCACCTTTATCCATAGTAAAAAGTGTGTTTTTCCAAAATTGTCACATATCACCTTTGTCCACTTGCCCCTTCAAATGTGTTGTGATGACTGCCTGCAATATAAACGGGTCCTATAGCATGTGTGTTGAGCTAGATCGGAATTCCACCTTAATGGTGCTCTTAAAAATAGAATAAATCGGGTATATGTATCGCTTCAGGCTCGTATACCCGAATGATATTAGGTTGGTGCGTATGAAATGTCGGATTCTCTTTACATGCGGACGTTTGTCTCCCTGTTTTCGTTATACTTTTGTCTTTGGCATAACCTCATTCATAGTCGTATTGTCCATTGCCAGAGACTCATTTCAGCAAAATAGGTTTTCTCGAAGGTCTTCCCTTTTGTTATTTCTATTGAGTTTATTGCCGATATGAATTCTGCCGACACAGAAAACAATTGCGAAACTGAACGAACTGGAATATGAAGTTTTGCAGCATCCACCATATTCACCGGATCTCTCGCCGACCGATTTTCATTTTTTCAAGCATTTAGAGCTGTATTTAAGGGGAAAACACTATGAAAATGAAGACAGTCTAAAAAACTCGATATCAGAGTTTATTAATTCTAAAGACCAAAATTTTTTAAGACAGGCATCTACGCTTTAAAATCTCGTTGGGAGAAGTGTATTGAAGCGAATGGAGCATACTTTGATTGAATAAACAGCTTTTGAAGAAAGATATGCAGTTTTATACAATCACTTAAGAATCCGACATTTCATACGCACCAACCTAATACAATTAACAACAACAACAACAATTTGGCCTATTTTTTCGTATGTATTAGAATGCTATATAGTAGCAAATGTTTATATAGTAGAAAATATGCTTTAAACTTGCTTTGAAAAATCAACACAATGAATGTTTTAAAATTTTTCAAACTTATTAACTTGTCAGTATCAGATAACCTGTGACAATGTTCAACTTTTCTATAAATTGATTTCAACTCTCAAAGCTCCTAATAAAACTTTCAATACCAATTTCGTGAAAATTCCCGAGTTGTTTTACCACATGCTGCGAAACATCGTCTCCTTGTTTATGGGTAAAATTTTAAGATTTTAGCAAATTTTCATCTGTTACTTCCAGAAACATTCTCACTGACACATATTGACAACTCTCGTTCAAACTCATCAAAAGTTCTGCAAGTGATTCAATAAAGCAATATCCACATTTTAACAATTGGCCATGTGAAGGGTTTAAAATTCCCTTTAACATCCCAAACTACGCGGGTGGAAAAAAAATCCCAACACCAAGAAAGACTTGTGTTAGATAAACGAAATTTGGTAGACGTGTTTATACAACTGAAAGATGACATCGATTGAAATTTCGCGATCGGCGCATTAGTGTGGTGCAGCTGGCGTCACTCAGAACATACAAATAAGGTTTGTTTTAAAAGCGTGTTGTGAAGCTCGTGAGTATTATTTTCCCGACAAATTCGACGAATTGCATTAATGTTAGCCAGGAATGCCTTTAAGAAGACGAAGAAGCCATTATCAACAGCTCACCGAGTTTAAACGAGGTCGTACAATTTGGCTACGAGCAGGTGGATTTTCATTTTGCGATATTGCAGAAAGACTTGAGGGGGAATGTTTCCATCATGCATGATCTCTTGGAAGCTATGGTCAAGGGATGGTACTACCTCAAGAAGATTAAGTTCCGAGCTGCCACGTGGCACGTCTGAGAAGGAAGATCGCCGAATCTTGCGTACGGCTGTGGCGCATCGTACTGCATCTGCGGCTGACATTCGAGCTGCAGTTGGTACTGTCGTGACCCAATGAACGGTAAGAAACTGTTTACTTCAAGGACCGTTCCGAGCCAGGCGGCCTGTAGCCGGTATTCCATTGACTACAAATCATTGCCGTTTCCAACACCAGTGGTGCCAAGACAGAGCTCACTGGGGGGTCGGAGTGGAGATCTGTTGTAATTTTTGATGAAAACAGATTCTGCCTTAGTGCCAGTGGTGGCTGTATATTGGTCAGAAGGATGCCAAGGAACCGCCTGCATCCAAGTGGTCTACGGCCTAGACACACGGGACCGACACCTGGAGTCATGGTCTCTGGAGAAATTTCCTAAGACAGCAGGGACACTCTTGTGGTTATCCCAAACTCACTGACTGAAAATTTGTCGTCAGTCTGATAATTTAACCAGTACTGCAGCCCTTCATGAGTAGCATCCAAGGGGGAGTTTTCCAACAGGATAACGCTCGCCCTGACATATCTGCTGTAATACAATGTACTCTGCAGTGTGTTGACATGTCACTATGACCTGCAAAATCACCAAGTCTGTCTCCAATTGATAACGTATGGGATATCATTGGACGGCACCTCGAGCATCATCCACAGTCAGCAATGACGGTCCCAGTATTGACACAACATGTGCAACAAGCATGGCACTCCATACCACAAAGTGACATTCGGCACCTGTATGACATAATGCATGCACGCTAGCAGGCTTGTCTTCAAAATTCTGGAGGTTACACCGGCTCTTAAAGTAACATAATTTCACATTTGCACAGCATTTTCTTGAGCTTAAATTAGCCAGTGATCTTGTACATTTAATCAATTAAACATGTTTACTAGACAGTTGCATTGTCCAATTTTGATTACTCTACAGTAATTTTTTCTTGGTGTTGGGATTTTTTTCCCGCCAGTGTACTTTTTCTTTTTTTAATGAAAATTATTTTTGTTAAATATGAATTATTTATTCCAAGTAGTTCAAAAAGTTATTCGTTTGCATTACACAATGTGCTTCATCTAATTAAGAATTCTTAGAATATTTCTTTTAAACAAAAGCAAGTTTTAATTCTCCGAAAATCTTTCAAATTAGCGGCACATCGATTAAAATAATGAAAAATTGCTGCTCAGCTAAATTTAAAAGCAGATTCGATTGCACCCGGAAAATCTTTTTAAATATAAATCTGTAACAATGGCGTACTTATTTTAATATCTTAGAGCCAAACAGAATATTTTAGCACGCGTAAAAATGTAGGCGGGTCTAAATAATATTTGTGTTGATACACTGCTCCGCAATTTAATTAAAAAATGTTGGAATACATTCTGAAAATTAACTTAAAATTGGAATTGTCTCCTGAAATTTAATTGGTCTCATTGGGGAAGGGGGTTGCTATATATATATATATATATATATATATATATACCAAACTAATTTATTGTCATATGTTCATACTAGCAGCCTGTGGCGACCAGATGGTTCCCCTTTTTATGCCATTCACTTAAGGTCAAAATTTGCGGTCGCCACTCGCCAGTAGCGACTAAAAAATTTTTTGTCGACCACAAAATGGGATGTTTGTCTCCAAACTGGCGACCTGCTTTTTTTCTGAACAAAATTACAAAATGCCGATGCATTGCTCCGATTATCAAAAGAAAAATGCCACCATCATCGTCAATAGCGGATAATGTTATCTTGGTGAGAAAACCCATTTGCTTTACAAAACATCTAAATACATAATTCCAATCTAGAAAATGCAATGAAATTTTGTTGGAAAAATAGTCAAGATTCTCCAAATTTATGATTAATCAGCAAGATAAATGAAGTGCTTGTTAAATTTCAAGTCTATATGCACGTTTAGTTTTTGTTAAATTTGCATAATGTCTTATTACTTAGATTTTACAATGAGTAATTTTATTTTTCTGAGAAGGTTTATAAACTTCTTCCTGAACCTTTTTCTTTTATATATAGTAATTTAGTTACGATATATGCCAGTTTTTTTCAAACGGGGATGCGTTTATTATCTTCTTGTCATTTACAGACCTTGTGCATTCCCTGACACCGGTCCCCATTCTTTCATGTGGTACCACCATAGGCGGAATATCGTGGCCACGAGATTTTGAACACTCAGTTTTCTCACTAGATGGAGACAACTGGGCTCTATTTGATGCGAAACTGCCCTAGGAATATAATTCTGTCCAAAGATACTCCATGTCAAACGAGTACTCGAGCGATCTTTTATATTCGCTCAAGCTTATTACCCGGCGTTACACGGGGGCTTAATAATATAACATAGCTAATTATAATAGTTTTTAACTAATGTTTTGCTAAAATGAGATAGGTGAGCCTTAAATTGATAGTTCATTGTTAATCGTAATCTTTGTTGGAAAATACTGATATTTAAATGTGTTAAATTTTATCAATTTGTACGCTTAAAGGCTTATCTCTATTACTCTATCTATTCAAAATTGAAGGAAAATGGCCATTTTGAGACAAAATAATTGAGTTTTGAGCTTTTGGGTTTTTTGTAAATTGGAAATCAAATTTTATTCAATGAATGTGTTAGCGGATCTTTTAAAATAATCTTAGGAAGGTAAAGTCTTACCGACTTTCCGCTTCATCTGGGCGTTTGTAATCGTATAGCTGTTATGAAGAGAATATTCGAAAAGAGAAATCATTTTTTTTAAAATATTATATTAGAATTAATTATTTACATTTCGAATATTTACATCTCAAACTGCAACAAAATCAATTCATAATGTTCCATCAAAAATCAACTGTGTCTGTTCGTTTTATCAATTTTTATTATTTTTTCTCTTATTCTTCACGTCACTTCAATTCAGTTCAGCTTATTTCATTCAAACCAAGAAAAGGTTAAAATTGATCGGCAAAAGTTCGAAATCTCAGTCACAAGAAGGGATGACAATGATATTATGTACTGTAACTTATCATTCGTTATATTGTTCGTTCGTAAAGTTTTTTTTTTTTTTTTTTAACATTTGAATGACTTTATTTAATAATTGTTTATGAAACAAAATTCATCTTTTATGTAAAATAAAAATTTACAGCAAAATTATTAGGATCATCAAAATGCGAAAATAAAAAGAAGTCTACTTTCATCACTTTTCAGAATAATTTTACTGGATCTTAAGTTAATTAAAAACCATTATTTTTCTATGTTGAACAACTCACGAATTATTCAGATAAGATGAATAATTTAATTAAGTTTGTTAATTGAATTAAATATTCATACTTTTGAAACGATGAAGGACACATTTTCTAGACGCTCTTAATTACAGAGAAACTGAAAGAGGTATCGATTTTGTTGCATAAGTGTAAAATGTTTGAATGTCAAAGTAGTCTTGATTTTGTCAGCTATGTTTTTTATACATTTTCTGTTTTTAAGAATTGTTATTGAAATACACTAAATTAGAAGAATGATTTATTTCCAGAATAATTAAATTAGTGTTTTCTAAATATTTTCCAATCAAAATCTTTTTTTAAACAAAACTAGAATGGTTCGCTAATGAGGACAAGCACTGTAAAAAATGAATGTTGTTTTCGCAGTATAGCAGAGCTAATTTTATAGTAATAAACTGTAAAAATTTCTAATTTTGTACTAATTAGCAGTAAAATTGCTAACTTAACAGTAATAAGATGCCAAATTGCTAGTTTTACTGTTTATTACCGTACATTTTACAGTTTAAAACTGGAACCTCTGCTGCCAGTATTATACTGTTGTTTTTACAGTATAATACAGCTAAATTTTAAGGCAATAGACTTTAAAATTGCTAATTTACAGTAAGAAACTGTAAGATTGCTAGCTTTACAATTTATGACTGTACATTTTACAGTTTTAAATTGGAACTTCGGCTGCCAGTATTATACTGTAAAAACAACAGTTCATTTTTTGCAATGAGTGTGCATCATTTTATCACATAATATTTGTTGAATAAGACAACACGCCTTCTACATCATTACATAGGGTCAATTGGGATAAAGGGAAATACCGGGTAGATGGAAACAAGCGCTATTGCTACACTTGTGGTAATTTGTGAAACTTAAAAGGTAGTCGAACACTCTAATTTTTTTTAAAGCTTTTTTGAGATTTTGAGACAATTATATAGTCCCAATATTCTTCTTTCTATATCCGTAAACATGCTCTTAACCCATTTACGCCCAGTAGAGCCTAAAAACGGGACGCTTGTTAGTTACTGCATACAAAAACCTGTAATGGGTATATCATTTTACTAAAGCTGTTTTTCACACCTTAAATAGTCCTTCTTCTTGAGAAAACCAGATAGAACCACTAGTTGGGCATCAGAGTTTATTTATTGACAGCTATTTTCAGACAAATCAATCAAGCAACGATCCAGCATGGGTAGCCACAGAAAGTAAGTTTTTTTTTGCGAACTCATTTTCATAAAACTAAACTATTTTAAAATGATTTGCTTAAAATTGATTACGGATGCCTTCTGTAATGTTACTTTGACAACGTAAAGTCAAGTAAGGTCGTATTTTGCTCACGTATCTGTGAAATATTCCATAACAGGACATTAAATAACTTAATAACTATAGCAACGGCGAACTATTTTAAGCCTAAAATGGACGAGTATGTAACCCATTCCAATATTGAAACAAATTGTTAAAAAAAATTGGGAATAAATGGGTTAATCGATGAATTATTCGGGAACTAGAAGATATGTAATGAAAGCAAATGCAGTGCATGTAATGGAAATGTATTTTTCTCTTTCTTGATATTTTCAAAACTCGTTTTCGAAGTTTTCATTTACGTAAACAAAGTATTTACTTAATGTATTTGAAACTTTTCAGAAATGTTTACTGGTTCTATTGACGTGATTTAACGATCTTAAGAATTTACTTACATGATAAAATTATAAATATTTCGCCCGAAATCTTGAAAACAACGTAAATAATAACTGTATTTAGGGCACAAGAAAATAACAACTATTCAAATCCTTTGTTTGTTTTTTTAATAACTACTACCTCAAATGTCTCATACCTCATTCCATGAAAAAGAGCCGCCTATTTTCTAAGAAATATGAAAGCATAAATTCAGATCATTAATATCATGCTTCCAATTTAAATCCATATCCAAAAACGTAACACATTTATTAACATTGTTTTAAATTATAAACGCCAAGAACTCTAGGCGTGAATGACAACATGAAGAGTAGCTGCATTTAAGAAGCACCAAATAAATGCTATTTAAATTATTTCCCTTTTTTCAATTAACTGCTATACCTGAAATCTTTCAACAAGCCTCGTTCTCTCCTACTGTTGAATCCGAAAGTTAAACGAATTACCATTTTATTTTTCTGAAGCAAAATTGTTCCAACTGTGTTTTGGAAATCCAACATGAAATCCCTAATTTCATTGATAAACCAATCAGTCTCATAAACACATGTTATGTAACCTAACTTACGGATTTATTTAATACTAGCAAAAATACCCGGCGTTGCCTGGGCCAGTAAAAATATTGAGAAACAATTTATAATCGCTTTTTTTCCCCAAACTAAAAGAACTCAAAACGTACCGCTTTGACGATTTAAAATGTCGCTAAATTTGCGGTAACTGTTTTGGGATACCTAGGATAATTTTTCTCCCCTCCATACTTTATGCAAATATGCTTAGGTATTATTAAGCCAGTAATTTTTGTCAAAGAAAAATTGTCATTTAATGCTAAGAAAATATTGCTGACCATGAAATGACGCTAAAAGTTTTTGTCCTAAGTGATTTCGAAATTAGTAGGGAGCATTTGACAATTATTTGTGCGAAAAACACAAATTAATGGTAATTTTAGTTTTGGGGTCTGATTAATTTCGTATGCGGATTACTTTCTGCTTTGACGTAAGTTTCAAAAGTTTTTTAATGACAACGTACGGAATCGGCCAAAAAAAAAAAAAAAACAACTTTTCTTCAACTGTGGGAGTATTATTTCGATGATTAAGATTTTGGCGCAGTCTACAAATATCAGACAACAATCGTTTTATTTTAGTTATATCGTAAGAAGTAAAGTATTATTACATAGTCTTTGGCGCCAGAACTGGCGTCAGTGGAAAACATTACCCATAATCTTAGTTATTATAATATTTTTGCAACAAATTCGGCAAGATACCTGTTCGATTGTATTCTAAGTGACCAATTGTAAGTACCGCCCAATCAACGCCAACAAATTTTTAAAAATACTGTAAAATTGTATTTAAAGTTCCATTAAAGTGGAAAATACTGAACCTAATCCATTTATTAGTTGCCAATCTCTTCAAGCGATTACATTACCGATACTCTAAAACACTAAAACACATACTGTCGGCCCCGCTCAAACGAATACTGTCGGTTCCAAGAAATATTATTTGATTAAGCGGAGAATTCGATTAAGCGGAATCTTTAGCATTGCGTCTATGGCATGGGAAATATCTAGTTCCAGGATATTTTATTCGTTTATCCGTTAGACGATTAAGCAGGACCGACAAATTCACGAAACTTGTGAAAATAATTGATACAGTCAACAATTTACTAACAAAGGAATACAATTTATTCTAAAAAAATAATATTTTCACGCAGCAATGCACATTAAAAAACACATTGCTTAAGGATAAATATTCTACTTACACAACTAAGACTACAAAACGTTTTAAATACAAATCATGGTAAAAGCCTGGATATTCCCCATGAAGCTGGAAAAAAAACCTTCATGATTTGACTTGAGAAAAGCCTTGGACATTAAATACGGAAAGAAGAAATGATGCCCGCAATTTTAGCTTTCGACAGGGAGTTGAGATGATACACTAAATACTGAGTTAGTTTGGTCAATGCCTTTTGATTTATGAGAAATATGTACCTTAAATTGGAATGAAAAAGACGCTACCGATCGAACTTTTTTGAATATCGTTATAAATTATAGCCTATGTGTTATTCTGATGTATATGCTACATTATGGTAAAAGTTTCATCAAAATCCATTCAGTAGTTTTTGCGTGAAAGAGGAACAAACATACATCCATCCATACATCCATCCATACATCCATCCATCCATCCATACAAACTTTCGCATATATAATAGTAGTAAGATGTACAGGTTTTGAAATAACTGTTTAATGTACAAGTTCTCTCGAAATTATATTTGAGCTTAATTAAATTAAATCTCCATTCATCATAAAACCAGAGCTGATCATTGGTGAAATATCCTATTTCTGACTTTATACATTTTACAACTTGATTTTCGTACTACTCAAATTTTTTTTCTTAATATTAAATTTGTTTGAAATCGCAAATTATTTTAAGTTTGGAAATTAATTGAATGTGCACTTGTTTGAATCTTGTGTTGAGCAAAAAACGTGAAAACTTATATATTTGTTGAAAATTCGAACTGAATTTAATTAAATTTGTTTCAATTTAAAATTACTTTAAAGAACACTTGGTGAAACATGATAATAAACTTATATATAAATCACATATATCAATTCAATAAACATAAATCAGACTTAATTGATCCCACGTGCTTGATGGTGGTTAATCTTGCTTACGAAAACACTTTAGCCCAAAGAACACGCTTAATATTCTTAGCTTTTATACAAAATTATTTTAATTAGAAAAGTTCGAAACAGAGGTCTATAATAATTTCACATTTTTCTAAGTGACACAACTGATAAGTAGCATTTTAAATGCACATAAATTCACATCTAGCAATAAATTGTGTAAAGAAAAAATAGGACAAAGCAGTTATTTATTTACATGTCTTAATATTTTGATCAGTCTCTTAAAAATGTTTTGAAAAAAGTAGCTTAAGGAGAGGAAATCAGACGTAGTACAAAATTTGAAAAAAGTGGAAAAAAAAAGAAACGAAACGATCAACAAATTATAGTTTTTGACGGATTTTCATCAAACTTGGCACAGAGGTACTAGAATTTACATAGGCGGGGTTTTGAAATTAAAAAAAAAACCCAAAAAGCTCAAAATTAATTTTTTTTTGTCTCAAAATGGCCATTTTCTTTCAATTTTGAATATATAGAGTAAGATGAGCCTTTAAGCATACAAATTGATAAAATTTAACTCATTTAAATATGAGTATTTTCCAACAAAGATGACGATTAACAATGAATTATCAATTTAAGGCTCACCTATTACATTTTAGCATGAAATAAGTTAAAAACACTTACAATTACCTATGTTGTATTAATAAGCACCCGGGCAGCGCCGGAATAAGCTAGTAATTCATAAAATCAGTGTATATTGATATGTCACTGGCCACCGTGTCTAGTGGTCAGAGAAGTCCAGCTCGGACCGGAAGGTCCCAGGTTCAAATCCCAGCTCAGGCATGGAGGTACTTTCTCTCTCCTGGCCTAGTCTTTCTTTGTGTGCATGTGTTGTTGCGCTGCGAATAGTTATCTACCCTTTAAACGGTTCCTTATGGCATACGTGTACCCAGGTAACACAAATAACCTTTACACGTTTTATAAACGTTTTTAAGAGGTTGTTACAACGTTAATAACCATTTTACAACCTTTAAAAAACGAAGTGTGCTACTTGGGTACTGTAGAAGTCGGACTTCGAACCAAATGACGGTACAGTTGGAAATGTGGAGCAGCGCACTCCAAATTTCCAGCCTAGCTGGTGCAAGACAGCAACATACCAATAAGGCTAATACCCCCTCCCTCCTTTTCTAAGTAGGAAGTTATACCGTAGGAAGTGTATCAAAGTGTTGCAACAGTTATACCGTCATAATAAAGCCAAATGGTTTATAACGAGGCAGTTTGTTTTTACAGGCAAAAGTGTTGCAACAATTATTACAAAAAAAATCTTGTTAAAATTTCCTGATCTTATATTACGTATATATTTCTACGTGAATATTTTCTGATATTACAGTAAATATTAGGGACGCACCGATAAGCTAATTGGCCGATTACCTATTAATCGGCTGTTGATAATCGGCCGATTAATCGGCTGATCCGATTAAGGATAAGGATGGTTGTTTTTAATACTACCAATTTCACCATCACAGTTTTTTTCGAACTTTTACAATTCCGAGTTAGAAATAGTAAGTAATTTATTTATGAGAGATTTTTTTTCCATTTTCTTAATTTTCCTAAAATAATTTCAAAATTTATCAATTTCTCAGGATCAACTTTCATATTATTGTCAATAGTATTACATTAAAACATTGTTATTTATGTTACCTAGACATGGAAATGCAAAGATTAAAAAAGGGGGAGATGATTGTATGATGAGCACTCCAATTTAGGAGTGCTTTAAATTCAACGATATTTTTCAATTATTAGTACCAATTTAATTCAAGACTTTTATTATTTGTGAAAGATAGAGGTTATCTAAAAGCATTATGCTAAGGAGAAAATCACGGAGACATAAAAAATGCGGTAACATCATCTATATGTAAATTTTTATTCAAAATAGGAGAATTAATTTATTAAAAACTTTATATCAACAGTGCAGATTATTATTACAGAAAATTAAATTATTCAGCTTAGTTTCTTAGTGAAGATATACTTTAAAATACATTGTGGTTATAAATTAACAAGAGGTGTTTGGAGCCCTCTAACTCGCGAACTACTGGGCGAAACACGGTCAAATTTTGTGAGCGTGCATAGTAGACCATGGGATTTTGATTTCTGGAATTAAAAAAAAAATAGTTTGAAAAATCACCACCAGGAGGAAACTTGGCGCTGTAAAAGTGTATCACTCTGATTATTATCGAAGAATTAATTGCTACTCACAAAATATGCATCCATTTTATTTGAAAAAATACCTTTTTTTGTCACAAATGTGGTTCGATATGATCGGCATTGTAAAGCTGTAAGAACTGCATACGATGCACAACATTCTCTACGGCAGCTCGTAACATATCAGAATGGATTTCTCTAACTTTTAAAATTATCATATCGTTTAAACTTGCGACGTCAGAAATGTTTCTTTGATACACTACACTTTTCAGATATCCCCACAACCAAAAATCACATGGATTGAGATCGGGCGACCTTGGGGGCCATACCGTAGGAAATGAGCGGCTAATAATTCTGCTATCAGAGAAATGTTCCCGCAAAACACGCTGCACCCTAAGTCCGATGTGGGGTGGTGCACCATGTGTAGACACCCCCTCACGTGATTCAATTTCTCTTTAAAACATTTTCTGACATAAAAGAATGTTAACATTTCTTACATTATTTAAAGAAATCAGTTTCACAAAAGCTTGCGGCATAAATTATATCTAAGGTGTCACCTTCAGTAACATGATTTTATATACGAGATCTTTTCACCTTTACAACTCACAATTCAGTTTTCAGACCTGAAAAGGAAATTTAAATTTTGTGACTTTAAATGCAAATAACTGTTAAAAGAAAAACGAAACCCATGCTCTATTTAACTAAGTGAAAATGTTGTTTATGAAATACCTGTAATAGAATGGAATTTTCCTTAAAGTTTCATACGGCTGTTTCTTTCCGTCTTTTCCTTACCTATTATCTACTTTTATCAACTAAAATTACTTTAGCTTTTATCGCCGCAGAAGATTTTTTAATTATTTTTATTACACAAAGAGCTTCGCAAAAGAATAAGTATTTCAAAAGCTTTGTTTAACGGGAAAGCATTTTAAATACGCTATCGTGCACTGTATGAAGCTTAAAAGCATCATCATATAATAATAAAATTAATTTATGTAATAAGATGTTCCTCATAGTATGTAATGCTATACGTTTTAATTATCTATCCAGTGATCAGAATATACTAAGCAGCTTTAAAATTGGACAGTGTGCAGGATTATATATTTAAAAAAAAAAAATCTTGTTAACACATGAAGGGCCAGGGGAAAAAAGATTTAAGTCACTTTTTCGTCAACTTTGAGATATTAGCGCTATCTACAGGGTGCGGCAGAAAAACCCGGACAAAGATTTATTGTGATAATTTCATTAAATAAAAGAAATTTAGCAAAACAACAATTAATAATGTTAACATAGACTTCTTATAGTAATATACTCAGCCGGTTTCGAAGTGGCTTCCTTCAGCGGTGATACATAGATCCAAACGTAACTTGAAATTTTCAGTGATGGGCCGCAGCTCTTCCAGCGACAACGGGTCCCATTCTCAAAGCAGCAACTGTTTCAGCGACTCCAAGCTTTTGTGGGACTTAGCACAGGCCCTGGCCTCCAAAATGGATCACACACAGTAATCCATGGGATTAAGATTCGGCGAGTAGGGGGCCATTCCGTAGAGGAGATGAAATCTGAAAAATGGGTCCGACACAAGTCCTGAGTCGTTTTTGTCCTGTGAGCCGGCTCTGATTCCTTCTGGAACATCTAATCCTCATCACCAAAGTGCTGCTGGGCCCACAAAAGTACGACGGCTTGAAGAATGTTGCGGTGATACACTTCTGGGTTGATTTTGACCCCTTAATCCACAAAAACAAGAGGAATCTTGCTCTTAGCTCAAATTCCTTCCCAGACCATCACCGATTGTTGATTTTGGTGGTGTTCGACGATATCCGACGTGCCAGGAGCTTCAGTGAACCAGATTCTGTCGTTTCGTCGGTTATGCGCCTCTTCGACAGTGAACAGCTTCTCATCTGTGAAGAGGATGCGCTTCCATCGCTCACCTGCGGCCCGACGTTTGAGCTGGCGACATGTTTGAAGTCTCACGCGCTTGTTCTCTTCAGGGAGAAGTTGCACGTTTTGGAGCTTGTACGGCTTCAGTTTGAGTTCTTGTTTAGCTATTCGCCGAACCGATCGGTCGCTGATTCGATCTTACCAGCGATTTTTTGAATGAAGACTCTCGAATTTCGCTGCACTCGCTTCTTGATGAGCCTACGGTAGGAAAATGTGCTCACCGTCCGTTTTCTTCAGCTTCCTGGACGGCATAAGTCGTGACCAAGCTCTTTATACCGGCTAATTGCATCGGAGACAGTTTGTCGAGGAATTTTGAGCAAACGAATTGACGTTTACCAGCTCGAAACAGTAACAAAATAGCAACACATATTTTTGTCATTCTGCCAACAAAACAACAATGGTGAGAACAAAATCGACAATGCACTCCTCAATGCAGGAAAACATAAAGAATCTTTAAAAAAAAGAATTATCTGGATACGATAAAATGTATTGGTTTTAGGGCTTGACAAACTTTGTCCGAGTTTTTTTGCCGCACCCTGTAGAGGCTATGAAGGTGTATTATCATCTGGTAGAACAACAAGGGGGAAAAAATTTTAGAATCAGCCGAAATGTGCATGAAAACTCCGTTAACTACACAAGGAGTTACGAGAAATCAAACTTTGTTCTTTGTTTTTCTCGAAATCGCTTTTGGGTCACTTTCATCTTTTTTCCTCCTGGCCCTTCACATACTAAAAACTAAACTCTGGCGCAACTTCACGTAGGGCCAAGACCCACTGTGCCCATCGCAGTTTTCTCGACCGAGAGCACTGGAGTGCGAGACTTTCGTTTCTGGTTGGGGCGGTCAGCCAAACGCGGAACCAGCAGGGTTTAGTTCCCAAGCACGCTTGGTGCTCATTTTATCACCAACTGAAAGGATGAAAAAAACTATTGACACATTACTGTGCAATTCTTAACTGACAGTGAAGGTTGTCGAACTTCAATACAATTTATATACTCCTACTATATGCTTCTTATAAAAAAAAATACTCAATGAAACATGATAATAGTCTTATTTTTCCAATCTTGTTCATAGGTGCGCAAGGTTTATTCAAATATACCCCCTTGTGAACATTTGAAAACATTTTTTCAACATCTAAAGTAAAGAAATATTTTCCAAAAGGGAAGTTCCGTCCAGAACTAAAAAAAAACGTACTTTCCCATTTTCCAACATCAATATTCTAGCATTTGCTAAGAATATTCTCTTAATTATTTAGGCTGCAGATATATCTCCTCGCCGAGATCTTTCAAACAAAAAAAGTTTATTCAAATCTGAGTGTTCCCTCAAACGTATTAGGGAAGGACAGGCTTTTTAAACTGTTAAAATTAAAACGAGTGTTTTTTTTTTTTTTTTTTTTTTTTTTTTTCAAATTAAAAAGTCAAATACGGAAATCATGTGTCCTATCTATCTTACAATAAAAATTGTTCGAATCTGACTGCTCATTCAAAAGTTATTAGGAGGACTGTCAGACTCATTTACCAATCTCAAAATCCAGTTTTCCAATTTTTAATTTATCAACATTTACTTAAATATTTACTAATGTTTGACTTTTTTACGATGTATTAAGCATTTTAAGATGCATTAAGCCACTTTTCATGCTTTATCGTCTTTATTTTTACTTATTCATTTTTCTTTTATGTTAAAGTAGGCTCAAAATTCTACATTACAAGGAAAAACTATCAACTATTGGGGCATTTTTTCTTTGAGAAATTGAAAACATCTTTTTTTTGTAAAATTAGGAAATGAATTTTAAAAAGATGATCATATGCACCCCCCCCCCCCCTCTTTTTGCTTACGTAAGTTACCACGAGTATATATATGCTCCTGTGAAACAAAGAGCCATTACGCAATTTAAAACCGCATTACTGTCTTTTTAATAGAAATAAAATATGTTTGAACCTCAGCTTCAGAAAATACTTAATCATTGTTGCAGCGTTCGAACCATTTTAGATTGTATTAGTACGCCTACTATATGGAAGCACAAAAGCGGTTTTTTCCGTTCTTTTGATCTTTAATTGCGGAAAAGAATTTCAGAAGAATTTTGCATTAGAAGGCAAAGAATAAAAAGAAAAAAGTGATATAGAAGAAAATACTTTTTCCTTAAGTTTTTCTCGGACGAAGGCGTTAAGAAAAATAAGTAGATAAAATGCAGTTAAACTTTTTTTCAGAATTGTTAAAGTGCTTTATTGCTTTTCTTTCTGTCTTTATATATCTTTGCATAGTTTTTCTCCTTATTTTCTTGCTTATTTACTTATTTTAGGTATATATCTTCAAAAGCTTTAATCCTTCATTTAGTTGTTTTTATTAATTTTCAATAAAATATTTCCTAATTTTAACCCAGCTAAATACTTTTTTAATGTTTTTACTTCTTTTTACGCAGAAAAGGAAGCATTGTGATAGCGAAAAAAAAAAAACTCAAATTTGGGTGGCGATTTTTTGGGGTTTGGCGACATACCGCCAAGTTGGCGACAAATTTGGCGATTTTTTTTTTTTCGAATTTGGGTTTAACTTGGCGCTATTGGCGATATTTTGCGAAACATTCACTGAATGATGTTAAAATCGGCAATATTTAGAAAATTAACAATTGTAAAACATTTTTTTGCACTGTTTCGTGGCAGATTAGTAGTGTAAATATTTGAATTGTTACCTTGCTCACTCCAAGCGCTTTTTTTAACACTTAAGGCAACTACTAAAAAACTACACGTAAAAGGAAGTAGTGTGGGGTCCATACCTGATTTTTTTTTATAAAATATCCCGAAGTAATTGCAAACTATCTCTACATTGCAAAATTATATTATAATGAATGTTATTTGAAAGGTTAATATTGTGTAATTGTGAAGAAAACAGAAAATAAACGGGGTTAATTATTTATCTTATCAGAATGCGCTGTGTTTGAGAATTTGTTAAACATTAATACATACATGATTCTCACTCTGATTTCTAGTATATTTTAAATTTTCAATTACAACTCATCTATTCACTTACAACGTTATTGTTCACCGGTGTTTCATCGAAGCGTGTGAGGGAGGGCCCCACCACAAGCCTTGGCGAGAGACATTTTTGCCGACTTTGGTGCATTATATTTATTCATCGGTAAGGACTATTTTTATCTTTAAAACAAACTTACAGAAAGTAATCCTGGCTGCGCTAGTATAGCTCCCCAATTAAAAAATTAAACCCTCAATTCTGAAAGTTGGTTACTTTTTACTGGAAGTTGTGTACAACTCTTTCATGTCAGAAGAGCCTTAATATTTTTAATTTGATGCGTTTGATTTGATGCTTGAATTCACTTTTAACGTGAGATTTTTCAGCACTGTTCAGCATATGCTTCATCTTAAAATTAAAAAAGCCTAAGAGTTAAAAACATTATTATTAAAATTTTAAAGAATTTACTAGCCGAAAGTTACAGCATTGCTCTGAAAATTTCAACATTACGCTTTTCCCACAAACGTAAAATAATTAGAGCTCGAATGGCCCTCTTTTAGTTCAAATAATGCATTTTCGTGGCTAACCGTCTGCTCTATTTAATGTACGCTTCAAATCATTCGTAGCATAATTATAAAATTTAACTAAACATTATGCAAAAGTAGAGAAATGCTTCCCGCGGCTAATCGCCATATGATTATTTAAATCTGTATCCTGGATTATTCCCCCAAGACAAGCATTCTTACATAGTTTATCATTATTATGCTAAAAATGATATAACTTAAGGGAAAACGAAACTTCAAGTTTTTGTAGTTTTGTATTCAAAATCACATTAAATGTTCACCCTTGCTATTAAGGGATACACTTAAGCAGAGTTAATTTTAAGTGGTTACTCATATACTAATTTGCTCATCTAATTTGTGTACCAGCAACTGCAACAGCAATAATTTAATGGATGTGAAAAGCTTTAAAGCTACTACTGACTAGGATATTTCGCAAAAGGGAGAAAACAATTTTTATCATTTCTTTAAAATGCGGAGTTGAAAATGCTCGTTTAAAAGTGTTCTACGGAAACTAAACCTTCAGAAAAGTAACAAAAGAATTGAAGGGCTCGGGCGTAAATAGTGGTATATGACAAAATTGTAAAACTCGAATCTTATGGTGAAAACAATGGTATGTGGGCATATGCACAGAAATATTACAGGGTTTAAGGATAAACACATCCCATAATAATGTACCTACACACACGCACTTTGTTTTTAAATCAAAATACTTCCGGCAGTAATTTTTCGAAATTTTCACAAAGCATACCTTTGACTTTAAAAATGCAGTTACCACTGTTTACACCCGAGCCCTTCAATTGTTTTCTTCTAACACTTTTTTTTACTTCCTTTCTTTTCCCCCTTTTCTTCTCCTCATGATCTACTTTGATTAAAATCTATACTGGATAACATAAAGCTTCACCAGAACCCTTGGTTTCTTTATGTACTGCCTATCCTAATAGCATAATTTACATACACATGAAGGCCGTACTTAATAATAACTCTATATTTGTAACACATAGTTAAACACATTTGTACATATTCATGTTGTTATTTAAACTCCTAATTTGCCATGGTTTCACAACTCAAATGAAGAATGATCTCTCCTAAACAGACAAGGCTAACATTGTTTTGTTCACAAACTTCAATAGTTAACTTGTAATAAAAAGAATGTGTTACCACTTCTTCCCAGATATTGATATTTTAGTTAAGTTTCACCACCACGGCGTAAAATATTAATGTGAAGTAATAAAAACAAGACAGGAGTTTTGAAAAATATACAGAAAAATGACTAAATATAAAGAGCAATACGTAAATGCGTTTAAAAAATCATTAAAATGTATCATATAAAGGTTTCGCAAGAAAAGCAGTAGAAAACTTTGTACAATTAATGCAGTTAAAAATACAAGACAACGTGTCCAAAAGTACAAATAAAATTTTAAAAATAAAATATTAAGTTTTCAAACTCTTTTAAATATTTTATTTGTACTTTTGGACACGTTGTCTTGTATTTTTTAATTTAGGAAGATTTCCTTTTTTTAGGGGGGGGGCACAAAAGTCGTACCTTTTTAGGTGAGTGTCCGTGGTGCCCTGTCTGGAAATTACGTAATGATCTTAAAAACTACAACGAAACGTATGTTTACATAAGTAGCAAACCTATTCCTTGTTTTGTCAGAAAAGCAGTTTTTACTTGTAAAAATATCTTTTACGTATAATCTATTTTATCCTTTTTTCCCATTAGATCAAGTATTACATAATAGAAAGAGTTTTCACTCGTCTAGCATATTAATTTTCCCTCCACTACTTGATGAAGCTTTATGCAGTCATTATTTGTGATACAGCCAAAAAACCAAGATAACGAAATCTGCTGACTTTCCGAAATCTTAATATAATTATCTGGAAGTCTAAGTAATATGTTTGATGATAATTAAGATTTTTATTTCTGTATTTTGTTTTTTCTTAAGACGGAAAACAAAATGTTTGTTATGGAAAAAAACCGTGAACTTCATACTACCTGATCATAACGTCTGGAGTTTTTCATCGGTTTAGTTAACGATGGCTATGCTTTTATTTTCTACTCTTTATGCGTGTAACTATATTACTGGGTGTAAAGAAGATATTGTTTTTTCTTCTTCTTTTCTTCTTCTTTTAATAATTGAACACTGGCATTGGCTACAATGTTTACTTGAATGCAGAATTTCGCAGATTTATATTTATTTAATTCTCTAATTTGGGGCGAAGAATGGAAAGCAAAGTCGCATTAAAATACACTGCTCGACATTGAAAATGCAACACCAAGAAGGAGTGGTCAGAAATTGATGAAATTTGGTAAGAAGACAGAGACAGCATGGAACAATAAGTGATATTTATTTCAAAATAAATAAGCAAAATTTAGAGCGAGGACGGCGTCGGCTCAGTAAGAAGTAGGACCACTGCGGACAGCGATTCACGAAGAAACACGTCTAGGCATGGAGTCAATAAGCCTGCGGATAGTGTCCTGAGGGATGGCACTCCATTCCCTTTCAATCATTTGCCACAGTTCGTCCTCTGAACGAGGCAGTGGCAGGTTTTGCAAACGGCGTCCAATCACGTCCCACACATGTTCGATTGGTGACAAGTCAGGAGAGTATGGTGGCCAGAAAAGCATCTGTACACCTAGTAGAGCATGTTGGCTGATTCGAGCACTGTGAGGCCGGGCGTTATCCTGTTGAAAAATTGCATTTGGCAGACCCTGAAGGTAGGGGATTGCAACCGGCCGCAGTACATTATCTACATATCGTTGGGCCGTCATAGTGCCCCGAATACGAACTAGAGGTGATACGGAATTGTATGCAATAGCGCCCCAAACCATTATGCCACGTTGTCGCGCTGTGGGGCGTTCCACAGTTACTGCCGGATTCGATCTTTCTCCACGTCGACGCCACACACGTATGCGATGACTATCGCTGGACAAACAGAAGCGGGATTCATCTGAGAACACTACGGTTTGCCATTCTGCCATCCACGTCGCTCTGGTCCGGCACCATTCCAAACGTTGGAGTCTGTGCTGTGAGGTCAATGGCAGTCTTCTTAGCGGGCGCCGTGATTGCAGGCCACGTGCAACCAGTCGACGGGAAATGGTTCTGGTCGACACAGGAACATCCAGGGTACCTTGCACGTGCTGCAGAATCGACGCACAAGTGACTTGCGGGTCCGCCACAGCTTGTCGATGAATCCGTCGATCCAAGCGGTCTCACTCTGGCTGCACCTGCACCCCTCAATGTGGCTACATTTCCTCTTTCCAACCATCTCCGACACAGCCGATGCACAGTGCTTGTGTTCTTCAATTTAATATTGGCCGTACATTCATTTGCAAAGTCACATTAATGCCGTACCAAGAGATAGAACGTAGCAAGCTAGGATCACATAGAGAACCGACGGGAACTGCTTGCTATTTTAGAAATGTACAAGTAGCAGTGGTTACAGATTGGTTGCTCCCCCCCCCCCCCCCACCTTTATAACAAGAAATAGTAAAATTTATACCTAAACAGTAAATAGTTTAGGTATAAGTTTCAATGATTCCTAAGTTATTTAAATTAATTATATATAGTTAACTGCCCAGTTATAAAACATATTTTTCTGTGAAGTCTTGTTTACGTTTTATACAATTCACTTTAGGGATCCCCTTAATGTTGATTTTGGAATAACTCAAGCAATTCTACCAACGAAATGAAATCAGTAAAACGTTCTTCACCGTAGATGGGGGTTCATAAGGCAGAAAAACTTATGACTCGCTTTTTCCCTACATTTCTTGTACACTTCCAACTTTAGTATAGGCCAATTTCACTATTACGTACTATCACACAATTTAATACACTCTAAGCTCTATAAGAAAAATAAATAACGAGTGAATTGAGAATATAGGCGTTACAGCAAAATTAAAGATGAATAAAGCGGTCGCACCTGCCCCACAATAAGGAACGCACCTACATCATCTTACTTTTAAAAAACGGAAAGTGCGACCTGTCAAAAAAAAATTTTTTTAGTTGAAGTATTTAATGAAAATACACCACGTATGCTATTAATAGCTATTACTGAATAGGAACAACTGACATTTGAAGACTGCAATGACTTGGTATGACTACTGGACAAACGAAACATCAACCTGCCCAATCGTCTTTTCAGAAGACATTTAAGTTACACTGATTGCGTTTCTTCTATTAAAAGTATAGACCTCTACTTATAGGAATTATCGTTAGACATGTACGTAGAGTCATAGAAAAAAAAAACACTTTGAATTATTCGAATTCAAAACTTGCTAAGAACAAAAGAAAGGTGTTATCTAACATGGATTAAAGTCTTCTTTAAAACTATGTGAATAAAATTTTGATACGGAGCCATGTACAAAGTGAAATGAACAGAAAGTCTGAATTTTCAAGTAGGAACCCCTACATTTGGTTACATAATTAGGTGCGGACGGCAAATAGTAAGCTGGGTACCAAGTGACATTATTTCAGGACCAGTAGAGCAAAAGCTATGAACGAACAAAGATTTAGGGAACACCACCACATGTAAATGCTACTTTCAAGGTCAAAGTTTACAAAAAGTAGACAAATCATACTTTTTTGAAGACATTAGCTAAAGCTACTCGCTATAATACGGTTGCTTTTTGTAATCAATTAAAAATTCTCGGGTTTTGTTAAAGTTATAATATGTTTTACAACTTTTGGAGAAAAAACCTTACGGCTTGAGGTCAAGGGAAAAAATGCAACATATTAACTTTTTGATTGAACAAAGATAGATGCATACTTTTGTCTACGCACTACAGGCAACACATACCGTTTGGAGATAGTTACGTTTTAAAAGTCTTTGTATTATATAAACTACTGTATTAAGGCTTGGCAACAATGTTAAAACCGTAACACATAATGAAAAAAAAACGCGTAATCCTCACAGATTATTCCGAATAAACTTCCGAGATGCCACATTTTCCTGTGAAATCAAGTATCTACGTAAACAGTTTTCTGAATTGCTGCATTTTACATGAGAGCAAACTTGTCACTATTGGACAAAAAATTGGATTGCCTACTAGTTTTAAAATGTACTCCGCAGTTTTATTAACCGTTTCACTTTTAACGCATAATTACTATTGAAAAACTTTGAGTATATTCCACAACTGGTGGATAAGCATATTCTACTTTCTTTAAATATAAATTCACTGCTGTTGATTTAGTTTGATCAATTGTATATGATCCCTAAATTGGACGAAAAATGGATATTTTAGCATATCTTAAAAACTACTGAATATGTTTAGCTCCCATTTTGGGTACTCCTTTGAAATCACTTCTAGATTGTTTCTTCATCCAAATATTATATTGTTCCAGAGCATCATTTTTTTTTCAAATATTAATTTCATAACTCATAAAAAATTCAAAATTTCATCTGAAAAGAAGTAAAGGACGTTTTTATTGTTGCGTTGGTTCATACTTCGATATAAAAACACATTCTTTGCCGCTCCCAACGTTGTTTAGGTATTATATGCACAATTATCAAAAATATTTTTAACATTACGGGACGGTTTTTTCTCAGTTCAATTGTGAAGCAACGGCTGAAGCAAATTTAAAACCATTTGGTATACAAAGTAAAATTATGATGCTGATCACGAATATATGATAAAAAAGGAGGGTTTTCATAGAAATTTTTAAAGTTGATGCCTATTTTTATATGAAGACGATCCCTTAACAACACTTTACCAATACATATTTGTAGAGCACATTATTCTTGTAAAAATAACTCATTACACGTGTCTCTAGTATTAATAGTCTCCGAATACGAGCGAGTGTTGTTTCTTTTTCGATGACTGTACCTAACGTAACAAAACGCTGCATTACATATTTCGCTGAATACTGGTTGTACTAATGTCACATGTTTTATGTTCCAATATTTTTTATGATTGTTGCATTAAACTGACATGTTGAGCATTAAAATGAAGTAACTGATTTGTTCATCATTTTGAGCGTTTTAGCAACTGGAACTATGCATCTACACTGAAAAAAATAAACTGATGTGTTTACAGTATAATACTGGCAGCAGAGGTTCCAGCTTAAAACTGTAAAACTCACAGCAATGAACTTTAAAATTAGCAATTTTACAGTTTATAACTGTAAAATTAGCAATTTTACAGTTTATAACTGTAAAATTAGCAATTTTACAGTTCATTACTGTAAAATTAGCAATTTTTACCATTTCTTATTGTAAAATAAGCTGTATTATACTGTAAAAAAACATCCATTTTTCACAGTGTAGGATAAACGGTTGCAAAAATAAACGTCTTTCAAGTCAAGCAGGAATATCTGCACAGTTGCTCTGAATGATTCTTTAGCAAATACTGATATATATCACAACCAGTCTACATGTTTTACTTCACGGAGTGAAAAATGCCAAAAGAGTCAAATTGAATCCCTTAAAAGGGACGAAAAACATTTATTTCGTTTTTGGAATGAGACATTTTACAATAGGTTATGAAAGACTTGTTTGTGATGGAATAATTTTTAACAAGGTTTTTCCAGCTTATGAAATGCAGTTGAAGAATAAGCTCAAAAGCAGTGATGCATAAAGTAAGTGTTTCCTAAATGGAAGAGCGTGATTCTTCTTAAAAAATGGAGATTAAAAAGCTTTTTTTTCTCGGAAGCAAAAACTTTTATGCTACAAAATCATGCTATCATGGGATCTGCCTACTCATTTTTATTACGTCGAAAATAAAATTAAAGAAGTTTATTTGTAGCGGGAATAAAATCCTTTTATTCTATTCCAAAAATATGCAAGTAACAGACATAAAATATAATAAAATAAGAAAACCTTGGTTTAACATTACGTTGATTATTACAGGCACTATAAATATGCGAATAAACGTCTTGCAACTGAGCTCTAGCGATCGTCCGCGGATTTATTTTAGCCTCTATTAGTTTGAATGAAATAAACTGAACAGAATTGAAATAAAGTGAAGAATGAGATAAAAATGATAAAAATTGATGGAACGAACAGATACAGTTAATTTTGGATTGAACATTCTGAATTGATTTTGTTGCAGTTCGAGATGTAAATAGTCAAATTGAAAATAGTTAGTTATAATTAAATATTTCATAAGGAATAATGTCTTCTCTTTTCGAATATTCCGAAGAGAATTCTCTTCACGACAGCGACACTATTGCAAGCACCCAGATGAAGTGAAAAATCGGTAAGATTATACCTTTATAATATTATCTTAAAAGATTCTCTAACACAAAACGGATATATTTGAGCGGTATAGAGTGCGTTCCTTGGAAAAATAAGCAATTAACTATCTTGAACAAAGTTTTTCACTTCGGGAAGAAACAAATTGATGTATTTCAAACTTTGGAATTTATCCTAAGCATACAATTGCTTCTAAACGAGAATCACATCTCAAGAATGTCAAATTCTAACTATTCAAACAACCCAAGGCTCATATAATGTAAAGGGATTAGATAATGTAATTAATTTTAGAATGATGTAATCCAGCGTTCATAAGTTTCATGAGCCATTCAAAACCTTTTACAAAATGAAATGTACACAAAAAACTTATTTGAATTTTCTATTATTTAATTGCCAGTTAGTTGAATAAAATGCCGTGAAAGGGGGATCCTATGTTGTGATAAAGCGAAAAATAAAATTTGCTTTTACATGAAATGTCAATTTATTTACCATGGGAATGAAAATATAATATTTATAGACGCATTGAAGCAGTTTCCATCTACATCTCTTTTAAGTCAATGGGACTCTTCCGTTCATTGACATAAAATATGTTTATTATACTAGACAGCAACTTAAGTTGACACTAACGTCACGACGCGCGGAGTCAATGAGAACTCACACGCAGTTAGCGATCTCCTCTAATTAACCAAGAAGGCTGTGACGTTTTATCTAGCTCGTTTTTCATAGGCTGTTATCAGGATGACGTCACGACCTCAGTGTCAAGAAACCATGCAGTGTAGTATAGTAAAATACTTATATTTCAGCCATCACGATATTTTTAACTTAACATCTGAATAAGAAGCCGCATTTGATAATAAAGATACAAAGCAATTCATCGAATATATAGAATTCCGTATCTTGGAATAGTTTTTAAAAATTGTTTGAAGTATAAGTGGATCTAATTTTTATTAAAGAATCAATACATTTTGTGTCAACACAAAGATTTCCAAAAATTATGTTCCGCAATTAAATCAAGTTAGATTTTTATCAAATCAGTTTATTGAAGTACTAGCAGATGTGCCCGGCGTCGCACGGGTTTAAATGCAACATACCAAATCCAAGAAAATAAGTATATGACTTTCAACTAAGCCCAGTAGAATCATATTTCTCAAACGTATTTTTTGTGACCATGCGGTATATTAACTGGGTGTAAAGGAGAACGTGAAATCAAATTTATCACTTTCTATTTTCTAACTGTTGCCAAAATCAATTTTCTGTTTATCTAACCCGGTATCGATTATTGGCATAGATGAATACAAAAATCATAAGAAAGCAATAAATTTCATATTTACTCCAGAAAAGCCTTGGTTCAAAATTTTCATCATGATTACTATTAATAGTGTTGCTGCGAGGCAACCAAATTTTGCAACAGTGGGTTGAAAATTTAATCATTTAATGGGAAAATTACATGAAATTTACTATTTTCCATAATAACTTTTTAAACTAAGCTTTTTAGAAATAAATTATAGCTTATCCGGTTACTGTAGCTATTTACGGTGAAAAAATTGTTAAAATCGGTCCCGTAGTTTGGAAGATTACTCCGGACATACAAAAAGTAGTCATTTATGTATATAGACGAAATTCAAAATTTTAAAAGTACATTAAAAGAACAATGACAAATAAAAATACTGAAAATTTAATAATTGCTGCAGGATAGAAGATATTTAGTTTATCTTCTCTTGGTTTGCATAAATGAAAGACAAAACAAAAAGTTTTCTATTTTCTAACAAGTATCGTATTTTCATTCATATAATTGCTATTTGAATTCAAATGTAAATCTTCAATTAGTTGACATAAATTCTGTTTCACTAATAAAAATAATTTTGTTTAGGTATCACCGTCTTTATAACTAAGCATCTGAAAAATACCACTCTTGCCAATAACTGTACAGCGAATTTCCTCAAATATAAGACACTCTAATTAGACTCTATATTTTCGTTTTTAAATGGGTTTAAACAGGAAAAGTTATTTCATTCTCATTCGAAATGAGGGACATTTTGCGATTTCACAAGAGTTTCTAAAAAGTATGCTTCTATTTTTAAATAAAGCTGAAACAAATTTCAAGATGAAAAAAAAAATTATGAATAATTAATACAAAATTTAATAAATTTTAGAATTCAAGTAAGCTCATCCTCAAAAAATTGTCTTCTCCTTAAGACATAGAAAGCTTCTATCTTCAAATCATAATCTTCCTTTTTAGCCTACTTTCCCGTTAAAAATAAAAGAAACGAAAAAAGCATTAAAATTGGCTTAATGCAACTAAAAAATGTCGCCAAGTCCAAAAAATGTCGCCAAGTCCAAAAAATATCGCCAAGTAAAAAAAAAATCGCCAAGTAAAAAAAAAAGTCAAAAAGAAACAAAAAAATTAAATAAATATCGAAAAATTAAAATTTGAAAGTAGGGTATTGAGATGGGGAATTTGTGTGTCTGTCGGTCGGTCTGTCTGTCCCCCCCTAATAACTTTTGAATGAACATTCCGATTTGGACAAACTTTTTTTGTTGGAAAGATCTCGGCGAGTACAGCTCATTCCCATATTTGATTTTTTGATTTGAACAATTTTTGGTTCAACTTTGAGCCGTTCAAATAACCGGTCCCGCGATACTAACTTTTGAATGAACAGTCCGATTTGAACAAACTTTTTTTTGTTCGAAAGATCTTTTCAGGGATACTTCATTCCCGTACCTACATTTTTGATTTGAACAATTTTTTCGTTCAACATTGAACCGTTCAAAAAAGCTCTCACACCTAATAACTTTTGAGTGAACAGTCCAATTTAAACAAACTTTTTTTTATTCGAAAGATCTCGGCAAGGATGTAAATTTTCAATTTGAACATTTTTTTCGTTCAACATTGAACCGTTCAAACAACCTTTCCCCACCTAATAACTTTTAAGTGAACCGTCGGAATTGAATAAACTTTTTTTTGTTCGAAAGATCTCGGAGAGGCTTATTCCCATATTTCACTTTTCAATTTGAACAATTTTTCGTTCAATGATGAACCGTTCAGAAAAAATTTTAACATGAGCGCCTACGGAGAAATTTAAATTGAATGTTGATTCTGAACTTCAAGGCGGATTTCCTTCAAACTAACTTTGTAAGAAAATGGTTTTGATAAATAATGTATTGTAAAGTACTTTTCTGAATAATCTTCTGTGAGGACTCTGATTCCAACTCCGACTCCGCAGACATGGCGGAAATGCAGGCTCAGAACAAAATGACTGACTGGGCAGACGATTTTTTGTTTATTTATTTATTTGTTTTGTTTAATTTATTATTATTACGATTTTTTTTTTTTTTTTTTTGCAGACGATTTTTTTTTGTTAACAAAAATTTTTCATTCACGAGAGCATTTTATTCTTTATTTATATTTAACAACTGGCAACGGATTAAAAATGAAATTCAAGACATTTTATTAACGAACGAGTTTTTTTTTTTCTTTCTTTGATAAAATGTGTTTTGAAGTTCTTTGTACTTTTATTTTATTTGTTTATTTTTTTTCTTTTGAAAACGATTGTGGAATTTTTCTACGGAAGAACTATAACAGTTACATTCTTTAAAAGTTGCGACAAAACTTAATTGACTCGTTTATTTAATTTTTACGTGTCTATTTCATCTGATGAGAGGGGTATATTTTGCTTTTAGAAATCAGCTTTAAGTGCTATAGAGGTATGTTTGACATAATTTTCAGTTTCAGATAATCAAGAGAATATTGATCAGATGCTACAATGCCGATTTCGATGTACGGGAAAGTAGGCTCGTTTAGTTCTTGACAGAACTTCTTGTTTAAAATTATGTTTACCTTTTACCTGAATAAAGATGAATAGACTGCCCCCCAAACTTATCTTAACTAATATTTTAAAAGCGTAATGCATTATTATTTAAAAAAAAAATTTATTGTTTGCAGCGTATTTGCCTGATTTAATAACCAGGAAAAAATTAAAAAATAACGTACCTGCTTTAAAAAAAACTGTTTTCTATGCTAATAAATGAAAGACATGTTTTTCTCCTTGAAATACATTTCATTTTCCAAAACCAACACTTTTCAGATTAAAATATATATATATATATTTCTAAGTTGTAGGTATATTCATTCGTTTGAACAGTTTGATATTGAACTTTTGTATTTTAAAATGAAATGATTAGATTGTATCCATTGACAATCATAACGGTACTTAGCGTACTTTTAAATGAACTTTGATATTAAAATTCAAACTATGCGCTTAGGAGTTACAAGATTTTCCATTGAAAGAAAATGAAGTTATGCATTGATGAAATATTTGACTTCGAAAAATGCATACGAAATTTTCATTTCAAATCTGCTGCATAAATTAATGCTTTCTTCTTAAATTAATATTAAACTTTTTAATGCATTGTTCTAAACCCTTAAATAAGGATTTCTTTTCGCTATGTACACTTTGCATTCGTCTAGGGAAAACGTTTTTTATTTTTTCTTTTATTCTTTTTTTTTCCTCAGATAATCAAATACAGATAATGTTGCATTCAAGAAACTTCAAGTTTATTTTTTCTTCTTTGAATTATTTTTTTCGATTATACATTTAAATACACTAAAAATATTTTTATGACGTCAGCAATGTTTATAGAATGCTGTTTGAACATCACACCGAGTGATACAATTTAGGTTCAAACTAAACATAAGTATCTTTTCGCCAGCATTAACACAAACAAACAACATAATTTGTCACAAACAGGACTGAAAACTGCATTTTTAGAGTAGACATGCAACTGCTGTTTCATGATATTAATAATAACTGACTTTTAACTATTCTTCATTGAGAGATATTAGAGTACTGTCCGTCCGTGAATCCCGCGCCTAGCACTCGCGAACCATTCCAATTAAAAAAGGGGTGATGGGTTGTGAATGGAAAGTTTCCAAAGTTTTCAATTTAAAACTTGCATTTGCTTTCCTTTTGACACATTCAACTGAACTATGTACTATTTAAAATTACATAGTTCAGTTGAATGTATGTCAAAGCCGTATCAAACATTCTACGTTATTTGAAACGGCTCAAAATGCTTCTTATTACTCTTCCCCTTATTGTTACCTTACCTATCACCCCTATTTTGGTAAGATCAGAGAATACCTGAGGCATACGTTATTACGCGGAATGTTTTAAATAAGAAAATCAGACAATAATTTGCAAGTTTTCACAGTCGTACACTGTTTATGTGAAGTCAATGTATTGTTGGCAGCCAAAAATTTAAAAAAAAACTATTTCTCCCTTTTTTCGCGAAATACTTTAGCTCCTACAAAGAAACACCAACCGATTGCTACAATAAATTAAAAAGTGAAAATCCATATTCTACAGCTCAAAAATACTACTGGTGAAAACGTAAACTGAAAAAAATTGAAACGTCTCTGTAAAATAATGGGCAGATGACGTGTCTAATTTCGGTCAGTAACATGTCGGGAAAGAATCAGGAAGGTTTCCCACTAAGAGTCATTATTTCCTGTGAAGAATGTAGAAAGTTCCTATTTAAATGCCGGCATGTTGCTGTCTGATTTTCTTAGGTGAAACCTTCCGCGCATTTACGCATGCGTCAAGTCTTCTCTAATCTTACCAAAATAGGAGTGGTAGGTAGGATAACAATATGGGCGCTTTTCCACTTTACGGCACGACAACGATAAATCGTAAACGATTGGCGCACTTAAAATGCATTAAAATATGCTATGCACTTTTCCATCTCCCGATTCAAGGACGATGGTATCGTCTCCGACTAAACGATGACGTTTGCCGTCCCATTCGTGTCGGATATCATCCGTCTCGCCTTTAAAATCAGGACGACATTATTTCATTTGTTTACTTTCTTCGAAAGAGCAACACATAGAAATGGCATTTAAATTTAACATCGCTGCATTAATAAACAAGAAGTTCTGTCAAGAACTAAAAGAGCCTACTTTCCCGTATATCGACATCGGCATTGTAGCATATGATCAATATTCTCTTGAATACATGAAACTAAAAATTATGTCAAACATACCTTTATAGCACTTAAAGCTGATTTCTAAAAGCAAAATATACCCCTCTCATCAGATGAAATGGACACGTAAAAAGTAAATAAATGAAGAAATAAAGTTTTGTCGCACCTTTTAAAGAATGTAACTGTTATAGTTCTTCTGTAGAAAATTCCACAATCATTTTCAAAAAAAAAAATTAAATAAACAAAATGAAAGTACAAAGAACATCAAAACACATTTTATCAAAGAAAGAAAAAAAAAACCTCGTTCGTTAATAAAATGTCTCGAATTTTATTTTTAATCCGTTGCCAGGTGTTAAATCTAAATAAAGAATAAAATGCTCTCGTGAATGAAAAATTTTTGTAAACAAAAAAAAATCGTCTGCCAAAAAAAAGAAATAAATAATAATAATAATAAATTAAACAAAAAAAAATAAATAGATAAACAAAAAATCGTATGCCCAGTCAGTCCTTATTTTCTGAGCCTGCATTTCCGCCATGTTTGCAAAGTCGGAGTCGGAATCAGAGTCCTCCTAGAAGATTTTTCAGAAAAGTACTTTACATACAATTTTTATCAAAACCATTTTCTTACAAAGTTAGTTTGAAGGAAATCCGCCTTTAAGTTCAGAATCAACATTCAATTTAAGTTTCCCAGTAGGCGCTCATGTTAAAATTTTTCTGAACGGTTCATCATTGAACGAAAAGTGGTTGAAATTGAAAAGTGAAATATGGGAATGAGTCTCTCCGAGATCTTTCGAATAAAAAAAAGTTTATTCAATTCGGACGGTTCACTTAAAAGTCATTAGGTGGGGAAAGGTTGCTTGAACGGTTCAATGTTGAACCAAAAATGTTCAAATTTAAAATTTAAATACGGTAATGAAGTATCCTTGTCGAGATCTTTCGAACAAAAAAAGTTTGTTTAAATCGGACTGTTCACTCAAAAGTTATTAGGGGTGACAGCTTGTTTCAACGGTTTAATGTTGAACGAAAAATTGTTCAAATCGAAAATGTAGATACGGAAATGAAGTATTCTGATAAGATCTTTCGAACAAAAAAAAGTTTATTCAAATCGGACTGTTAACTAAAAAGTTAGTATCGCGGGACAGGTTGTTTGAACGGCTCAAAGTTGAACCAAAAATTGTTCAAATCGAAAAATCAAATATGGGAATGAGCTGTACTCGCCGAGATCTTTCCAACAAAAAAAAATCGTTCAAATCGGAATGTTCATTCCAAAGTTATTAGGGGGGGACAGACAGACCGACCGACTGACAGACCGACCGACACACAAATTCCCCATCTCAATACCCTACTTTCAAATTTTTAATTTTTCGATATTTATTTCTTTTTTTTTTTTTGTTTCTTTTTGACTTTGTTTTGGACTTGGCGATATTTTTTGAACTTGGCGATATTTTTTGGACTTGGCGATATTTTTTAGATGCATTAAGCCACTTTTAATACTTTTTTCGTCTCTTTTATTTTTAACGGGAAAGTAGGCTAAAAATAAGCTTGAATTTGCAGACGATAAATAGAGAATGTAGCAATAAAATAATTTTAATTCATTTTACTTAATATTTTGTTTCACTACTGTTTCTCAGACGATCTTCATTGCGACAGAAAAGCTCAGATTTTCATTCTGATAGTATGCGTTTCGTTCTTAAGTAAACAAAATGGGAATGTAATAAAATTGAGTATTCATGCACCCCTCTTTATCTGTTTTCTTTTTTTGCCGAGGTAAAGTAAATCTAACAATCGTAGTCTGTTAAATTGAGGAGCAATAATAATACACATGCGAACATACCGGTGCTTTGAAATGAAATGCAGTGGAAAATAACCCGTTCAGAGAAACGATATCGGTCGAATGGAAAAGCAGTGCAGTAGACGACACGACACGGTACCTATCGTTGCAGTATATCCGCCTGAGTTTCATTGTTGTCGTGTCGTTAAGTGGAAAAGCGCCCTAAGGGAAAGAATAATAAGAAGCATTTTGAGTCGTATCAAACAAAGTAGAACGATACCAATTTCAAATACATAGTTTAGTTGAATATGTTAAAAAAAGGATAGTAAATGCAAGTTTTAACTTGAAAACTTCGGAAAGTTCCACTCGTAACCCATCACCCCTTTTTTAAGTGGAACGGTTCGCAAATGCTAGGCGCTGTTTTTACGGACGGACAATACAGCAATAATTCGGGAAAATTCCAAAACAACTTAGGTTTACGGTAACAAAAACGCACCTGGAGCTATTCAGCGAATACAGACAAAGCTATATAGCAACAATTGGAAGAAAATCCTTGAACAGCTTAATTTGCGTACAATTCTTGCAAAGCTACAGCACCCAGAGACTGATTATGCACTTATTTAGCGAAGTCAATTTGGACAGACCAGTATCGAATTAAAGAATGAACAAGAAATTAAGACATTGGATATACCATCCAACTGGTGGTTCAAAATATTTTCACAATAGTGAGCTACAAGTTTTCATTCTTGCTACTTGTATAAATTCAGAAACCTGTTTTGAAAAAAAAAACTTGATTTTGAAAGAAAATTGGTGGAACCCTGCAGGTTTATTTTTAATTTTCCTCCTTATTTCTGTTTTTAGCTACATCGTGATTATGTATACTCCCGTGCTAGGCATAAAAGTAGTATATGTAGACGATCTCAAACTGAGATATTGCTGTTTAAAGTTTTCCGCCTCCATGTATTTGATAAAAGGGGTACTTTTCCAGATTTTTTACAAATATTTCCCGTTCTCAAATGCCCGTAAAACATCGCATTTATGTATTTAGTATGTGTTACAAAGAGCCACCTGGTGACAATAACTCAATTTTGCTAAAAAGTGCAGATTCCTTAACTAATGTTTTAAGTCTGTCAAAAGAATTTTTACATCATATCGCACCCTTGCTACAAAAGTACCATAACTCAAGAATTGTATTTTTTGAGTTATGACCGTCATTAGACGTAGTTTACACGTCTCTACCAATCTTCAAAGGAGCCAGAAGTTGCATCGAAAAATCAGCCGCCAAAGGGCAGTTATGGCGTTTTGTTGTTATCAAGATGCATAGGACCCCTTCCACTGAAATGCCACATCTTGAGTTGTCGTCCAGCCGTCGTAGAGTAACGTGCGTAACTAACGATCATAGTTTGAGATGTATCGGTCTTCATATTGACAAGTTCAAAAATACTAAAATGTGCCGAGTCAGCCCGGGAACAGTTTTTTGCAATTCCTGGAAAACGTAGATTTTTGAGTTGTGGCACTTCTGAGGCAAGGGTGCGGTATGCAAACTCTTTCAAGTTTAATTCCAGCCCCTTTATCAGTAAAACGCATTTCGGAGCAACTTCCATTTTCAGTGTCAATCACATATTTTGAGCTCCGTGTCCAGAACTAAAATAAACTTTTTTTTTTCAAAGGTCATCTTAGTTGTTTTATAAGCAAGTCCTCGTTTCCAAAAAAACACTATTCTGAAACAGATATTAAAAGCAATAAATATTTCTTCGGACTCTTTTCCTGTAAATAATTAATCTCTAGAAAGTAAGATTTGCAAGAACTTTAAAACTGAATTATAGTGTGGAAAAACTTGAAAAAAGTGCACCGTAAAGAAACTGTTATTTTCTAATAGTTACAAAAGGTGACTTAAGTGAGACAAATTTAAGCAAAAAAAAAATATTGTGAAAAGAAAAAAAAATCAAAAAGAAGATATATAAAATACTTATGTTACTTACAAAATATTGGTTGAAATACTAGAATGTTCGTTAACAAGAAAAAAAGTGCCTTTCTAATTAACTTAAAAGACATCTTTTCCTTTCGATGTTATCGAAAATTTTTCCACTAAGTACTAAACGAATTCCTTTTGTAGAACTAATTAACAAGCATTTTACTCCAACTGTATAGTAGTCGAGAAAAAAAATGCAATCATGGAAAAAAAAAAACTTAAAAAAGTTCTACCAAATAGCAAATAATCAAATTAGCGAGCTAAAACACTTTCACAAAACCTAGAAAGGTGTAGGGGGATGCATGAAAAAGAACAAAATGCAATTCATAAAAAAGCAACATGAAGAAAATATATATGTTTCTGAGAAAAAAAGAAACTTTTTTTCAAAATCGTGCATTATAAACTATCTTGCTTTACTTTTCATGCTTTATTCAGAAGAATTAAAGAAGCACTAAGATTTTGACAAACAGTTTTTTCATTTTGTAAGCAAATACATGACAATCCAATACTTAAAAGACTATAAAACAACGTAATAATGCACAAATACTAAAGCTGCATACACGTATTTCAAAATTACAAGGAATCCCTTTTTCAAGCTAAGAAAAATGACCATATGGATGGATTGAAAAACATCCAACAAAAGCTCACTTTTTGCATTAAAAAGGGGTTCCTTGTAATTCCCAAATACGTGCATGGAACTTTCCCACTTATTTGTAAATTAATATATATTGTGCATTAAAATTTCATATTCTTTTTCATTTTTCAATTTTTTATTGGATGCATTTTCATGCTTAGATCGCGTATTTTGCATTGAAAATTGGGTTCATAGTAACTCAGAAACACGTGAAAGAAGATTTCCGTCGTATTTGTGCACCGCAGAAAATTCCCACACATTTTTGGAATGTAATGGACTGGTAATGTGCCTAAATTTTGCCAGGAGCATATATGGAAAAAACCTTACTGAATACAAGTATGTCCTTAATTTTAAAAGCTTGACCCATCTACTTATATTAAAAACCGAGTATCTATCTTTCTTTCTTTCTTTCTATCTTTCTTTCTAACTATCTATCTATGTCACGCTTCTTTCTCCTGAACGCCAACGAACTGAAAGTCGAACCAGGTACCGATAGATAGGTAATTTTTCAGGCTTCATTAGTTTCAGTTTATATAATTATACGATTTTAATTAGCGAAGATATCAAGTAATAAGTAGTCAAGTTTAAAGCGATTAAGCCTAATAAATGATTAAACTTCCAAGACATTTCTTACCGTTGCCATTTTGAATAAAAGCGTTAATTAAATTATTGAACTGCTTAAAATTCCAAGATATTTATTTCTTACCGTTGCCATTTTGAATTAAAACGTTAATTAAATTATTGAACTATTTAAAATCCCAAGATATTTATTTCTTTCCGTTGCGATTTTAAATTAAAACGTTAATTAAATTGAACTTTTTAAAATGAAAGAGTGTTATTTTTTTCCATTGTCATTTAGAATACGTGTTATAACAAAGTTCTAACAATTGTTTTTATTCTAATTAATGACATATTTTTTCTCTGGTACCATTTTGAAAATGTGTTTTTAAATAAAATTGCAATTGCTGTTTTTAGAAGGGGCTTTTTTTTGGCTGCGATCCAAATATTAAAAGAACTTTTTCGTTTAGAATTTTGCAATTAATTTTACAGGAAGAAAGCGGTTTGTAAATAATTATTTTTGGAAAGGAATTTTATTTGTTATTTAGGGAGAGTGCTAAGCATGCGCTACTTGACATCGTCTTTATTTTTGAGGAAGCATGTGCAAATAATTCGATTGATTCTTTGATGCAGGAAAGCTTTTTAGTGAGCCGCTTTAGCGGGGAGTAGTTTATTAAACTTTTCCTTGGTACTTTAAAGGCGAGCCGCCTTGACGGCGAGTAAACTGTTTAAACTTTCCTCATTACTTTAAAGGCGAGCCGCCTTGGTGGCGAGTAGTTTTCTCAAACTGCCTTCACTACATTACAGCCCGTACAACGCCGGGCCACGCAGCTAGTATTTATCTTAAAATCTAAATGTAAACAGGGGGAACTTTCGATAATAAGAATTTCAAACGCCGTCAAATTTTCGGCATAAATCATCTTATTTTAGTAACCCTATGCTAATAGATATTTCTGCCGAGTCTATCCGCTTTAAGGATGTTTCTCTACTCTTTGTTCACATATGCAAAAGAAAGAATTTTTCGAGCAGGCATTGGTGCTAAAAACTTGACGCTAATCGATTAATATTGCCAATTTCCTAATTATCAAACATTTCCGCAAGCATTACAGAAAATGTATTTTACTTTACTAAAACGAAGAAAAGGCTGTTTAACAATTTCATGAAATTAATTAAAACTGCCAATATGCTCAAATGTGCACAATAAGAAATTCGATTTAATCGACCATGAAGTCTAATTTCTCAAAAAGTGCTGGAGGAGAAATTAATATTAGTTTGGCATGTTTCTTGTTATTATAATTCCCCTTTAAGACATAACATAAATATCATATCGTTCGCTTTTTTTTTCTGATTGAAAAATACTTTTCAGCAAATAGAAATTGAAAGTTAATTAAAACTCGAAGACACTTTCGAGTTCAAAGTTTTAAGGCTCCCGTGCGGATAATGATATCGGAACGCATCGCCTTTTCGGTTGTCATTGTACTGTAGCCGCTTTGTATTTCCCCCAAAAAAGTATTATTTATTGACAGCTAGTGTAAAATGGTGTAAGTCACAAAACGCTGCATTACACATATCTTTGTGAATATTGCTCGCTCTAATGTCACTTTTGTGCTCGAATT